>CANNZV010003885.1:0-52199 GCA_947561585.1 Caprella mutica | reverse complement strand
ATCACATCACACTAATATTTAAACTCACTCAAAGAATACTTTGCAGAGAGCAGCGTGAGAATTCCTTGTGGCAGTTCCACGACAGCAGCATTGTGGTTGTCTTTTCAGTGAGTTTATACATTTGGGGAATCTTCCGCACAATTTCAGAGCCAGTTGGCGAGGGGTTATTATTCTTCAAGAGATTAGCCTGTCAGTGAACAAAGCATCAGTTCTCTCATTATATATTGAAAGGTCTGAACTGCATTGTTGAAAGAGACTTTAAAATATGTTATTTATGATAAAAAGTCCCTAGTTACAAACGATATATTCTATTGAAAACCAACGGGGAAAATTTATTAGATAATTCTATGTAGTGAATTATTTTCCTTTGTATTCTTTTCACTCATATTTATAACTATTCAACATTAACTTCCATCAAAAATTGATGATCGAGAAATTTAAAAGAATCATTTTTATTCATTTTGAAAAGTCAATTAGTATGTTTAATCACATCAAAATATCTAGTCGCATAGCAACTTTCATAAATATCATATTTAAACTCTAGTCTATTTTATCTTACTTGCCTTTAAATTGGTTTCTCTGTGGAAAAAAACGAACATTATATTATGTAAATATATTATTTTATTGTTAAAAACTCAGTTTTTGTTACTACTTTCTTTATCCAACCTGTCATGCACATCTTGAATTTCATATAGGAATAGATTGGGGGGCAGTGATGAATAAAGAAGCCAAGTAGGCCACCATTTTGGCTACTCTTGACTTGGGCAGAGTACTGAGCACCAGGTTGAGGTGTGGCTTACAGATGGCAATGTAGCGCCACACTGCCAGTGTTATGGCCAGGCATATTGATACGGTGTGTGTTATCTGCAATAGAATGCAAACAACATTAGTGATTTGGATATAATAGCTATGTTAAACAATGGCACTCTGATCATGACACTGTCAAATCTTTTCACGTGGATTAGCTTTTACTCTTAAGACTAAATTGTTTAATACATATTTTTAAAATCAGAACAATGCTCCGAAAATATATATTTTAAAATTTGACAAAACACATTATATGTATGTATGTATCTCAATGATAATACTTTTTGAATGAATTTGAGTTCTGTCGAAATTAAGTCAATAAAATACAATATATTTGAAATATTTGAAATATCAACAATTAATTTTATTTTAGTTTATTTTCATTTTATCTCAAAATTAATAAGAAAATTCTAGTAAACTTAAAATTGCTGCCCGTAATTACATTGTGAATAATAATCAAACAAACCTGTACAGCTAGCAGTACTTTATAAGTAATGAAATCTATAGAGTGGCTTTCAGTCTAATTAAAGCTAACTTCCTACAGAAATTTCCTGGTGTCAGATAAGTTTAAATTGAATAATAAACATAAATAAATCTTCTCGCCTGACAGTTTGACAGAAATTCGTTTCGAAGGAAACTTCATAAATTGGGTTAATTTATTAAATTACTCACCTGCGTGAAATATGCATGGAACATAATGTAGACCGCATGATAATAGTAATGAATGAACATTCCTTTGCCCATTATGTACCAGGAGGCAAAGCCTATGTACTCCACTAGCAGCCAGAAATCCACACAAGCGAGGCCAGTTAAGATGTTGTTAGTGGAGTTTCACCATCTCCTTACGAGTTTGGATGATGAAGTTGATGGCATTGGCAAAAGAACCGAAGATGCAAATAATAAGAGCGATGTACCCATGCAGTGCCTGATTATAACATTTTAAAACTTAAATGTCTACTATTTAATGTCACATGCTTCAGTTTAGCATTACAAAATGATTCAGTGTATCGAAACCAAGACTACAGTCATGTCTCAGAGCGTGCAGAACAGTTACCGCACGTCGTTTGCACGTTAGACAGTTGCGAGAATGACTGTATCGCCATTATGCTGATCATGGCCATATATTTAGCAGATTACTCTTACTTTCTGTAGCATAGATAATGGCTAGCTTACAGTGCTCAGTCAGCTGATATCTAATAACAACTCAGTCGCAACTGCAATGTAATTTTTAGTATCGGTAGTTTGTCGTAGCCAGGTTGCAGAATATGGTACATTTTTTTAAAAACTCTCTTGGGGAATTTTTTTTAGATATTTCAGATCTGCGAGTGAAATTCAAAACATGTTTGTAGATATTTTGGATTTTACGAGGGAGATCTGGAAATAATTCCTATGTTACCATTAATTTAACAGAGAGAAACTATGAAAAATAGATGGCTTCATAGATCAATTCAGTCCAAATAATTGAATCTGCTGCAGAGTAGCTAACTTCGTTTTAAATTAAAATCTCTGAGAGTCTAGAGCCATACATTCTGAAGTGGTGTTGTTGTGAGAATGTATTCCACGCACTTCATGATTTTCTATATCTGAAATTAAAACAGTTCTTTGATCAAGAAATGACGTAATTTAAACACTAATTCTAATGTATGAGTAAATCATTCGTGTAATTTGGACGTCAGAATCAAAAATATATTTTTAATCTTAAAATTAAATTTCAATTCTCAAAACTAGAATGGCAAGTTTTCCTACAAAGATTCTTCATGAATAGAAGATATTTTACACATTTAAGCTAATTTATTCAATATATTTACTTCAAACTTTGTATGTATGACGATCCCAAGCTTTGTTCACTATAATCTCTGTCCAAAGCGTTCACTAATAACTTATATAGTTTATTTCGTATTTCCTTTGTTACTTTTCTAGCTATTATCTGGAATATATATTTAGACTAAATCTCTTTTGATATTATGTACTATAAATCGTATCCATTATGGTTAAGCTTAAGATGAAGTAATTCGTGTAAGGTTTTGGAACACTTCAGTATTTTTGTTCAAGTTTAGGTTAGTTTTATTTTCCTGATTCGCAAAATTGAATGGGAAATTGTGAGTTACCAAAAGATGCTCAATTTTCGATAGGAAGTTTGAATAAAACGGGACACTGGAAATATCCTTCCTAGCCACTACACGGTACACTGAAAAGATCCTTCCTAGCCACTACACGGTACACTGAAAAGATCCTTCCTAGCCACTACACGGTACACTGAAAAGATCCTCTCTAGCCACTACACGGTACACTAAAAAGATCCTTCCTAGCCACTACACGGTACACTGAAAAGATCCTTCCTAGCCACTACACGGTACACTGAAAAGATCCTCTCTAGCCACTACACGGTACACTAAAAAGATCCTTCCTAGCCACTACACGGTACACTGAAAAGATCCTTCCTAGCCACTACACGGTACACTGAAAATATCCTTCCTAGCCACTACACGGTACAGTGAAAAGATCCTCTCTATCCACTACATGAACCTATGTTTTTATTTCTCCTTATATATTCAATATTTTTACTTGAAATTTGGTACACATTAGTTTAGTAGATATACATACATACTAACAACTTGTAAAAAAAGGTTTATAAATAAGACATGTGAGAAGACAAGTCAAACCTTATTGTTGTTTCTGACAGTCAAACTCATTAGGATTAATAATAATATTTAATAATAAATAATTACTATCTTGTTGAATTTTTTTTTATATATAGGTTGCCCTAATAGCCATGGAAGCATAAACAAGTAATAGGGCCGAATATAAATGTGTAGAGTCGTAGACTGTAGTTCACTTTCATTTATTTTTTATTTTTTAGATATAAAATATATTCCTAAAAAATCCGAGGTTATCGTACAAATGTTCGGCCCGAAATTTTCAAAATTGGGTTTGCTATACGGAGGTTCGGAACCCAAAATCGACGAAGATTCGGGTTCGGAACCTAAAAAGAGGTTCGCGCACCCAGCTCTGTTTATGTCTTATGGGTAAATACTAAATTCCGTGTTAGGGTACGTACACACTACAAGGAGCGCCATTAATATCCAGGGGCGTATCTAGGATTCGGTCAAGGGGGGGGGGGGGGCACTTTAAAAAAAAATTAACGTTTCTGAAAAAATCTACGGATAATTCCTCAGACTGGTCAGTTATTTGATTATTTTAATAGCTTTGAACATGCTTACACTGTGTTCCGTCAGAAGCGTCATTTTTTTAATAGCGAATTGGGAAGATGTCATTCTGTTCATAAAGTACAATGAATGGATTTTATCCTATTAATATTAGCATTTTTCTTAAACCTTAAAAATGTTTTTGAATTTGAGAAGAAATGCATCGTCCTGTACTCTGTAGTTTGCCAAAACACCTTCTTCTTCAACAGTATGTCGAAAATTCATGCTTTACTCCATGACAAGTGGAAGGGCGGCTAAATCTGACCACCTAAAAAGTTCACAAGAGTTCGTGGTCTATTCAATGAATCTGGTTCTATTCACCAGAAAAGCAAATGATAACAAAGCCAAAAAGAACAGAAACAGTGATTCAGGAGGTGAAGAGTTTCTATGAAGAACCCTCCAGAACCCTCAGTTTCTCAGCAGATTTCACCAACCATAACTCCGCTGTGGAGGATCGTCAGGTACACTAATGAAAATTCCTGAAATATCAACGGAATAAATGATAGGTATGATGCTAAGGTAATATCTGCCATTATTAATTGAATGGATATAATCTTTCATGCATTCCTTGATGATGGCAACTTGTCATCGGTTAATGGTGTTTCATATCTCAGATTGTTACAGGACATTATTTGGTGCTACTTTGCTATGCGATCTGATCATCATTTACTGGTTTGTCATGGGATCTATTTAGAATTTATTAGCGAATATAAAAGATACAAACAGGTATACGAGATACCAAATATATATAGTATTTTATTTCCTTAAATAATTATATACCATTTACATATGCAAAGCCTTATTATGGAAATACTTCAAAAAAATATCATTATATAAACTACATCCTACCAAACTTATTTGAACTTAAAGTAAAAAATAAGCAATTAATATATGATTTTTTTTTTTACTTTTAATGCATTGTGACAATATCATCTCGTCTATATTGTTTGTTTTGTATCACAGTTACTTATAAAGAAAAATTATCATAATTATTAAAATAAAAATACTAATGCATTATCAGATCACATTAACCTCACAGATCACATACCAAACTAGCACCCCTTATTTGGCCCATACTGCACACCATTCTGCATCTCGTTCTTCACTTTGGTGGATGCAAGACAGCGCTCCACCACATTGAACAAATGCAGTTCTAGAATTTCTCATTGAAAAGGTTAGAGGTCGATTCATTAGCAGAAAAACGGAAAATTCCTGGCCAGCACACAATCAATATCTCAACCCTTTGGATTTTCACTTCTTGGCTGCTGCACAAACTCGAGTTTATATATGAAAAAGAATATTCCATTGTGCCTCTTATACAAAGTGTTTAAAGTTTCGCTGAAAGGTATAACTCATTGACCCCTAAGAAATTTGAAAGAATGTTTCGAATTTGCTTCGTTCTGTCTTCAGGCTGGAGGAGGTTATTTTCAACAACTTCTGTAGGGCCACAGGAGATGTGGTTCATATGATATTGCCACATATATAGGTCAATAAATGTTTAATAATAATACTTTCTTTTTCATCAACGTGGTGTATCTATTATGACAGTTGATGCATTAGAAGTGCTTCTAATTCGCAATTTAAAAATGTCGTTTCTGATGAAACACAGTGTGTCAGTGGATGTATTGTATAGTCCATTTGCTGTATTTAAAGTCCAATAGACTGATAGTTATTAACTTAATCTCAATATTCAATCATTGGATGCAGCAAAAATAATCAAAACCATACTGCTACACTGTGTTTCATCAGATAACGTAATTTTTAAATTGCGAATTAAAAGCACTTAAAAATAACTCAAATACCATAATAGATGCATCACTTTGAAGGAGGAGAAAGGATTTTTATTATTACTGAACATTTATTGTCTTAATCATATGAGGCACATCTCCTGAGGTCCTACAAAAGTTGTTGAAAATGACCCCCTCCGATGTGAAGACAGAACGATGCACGTTCAGAACATTCTTGCATACTTTCTTGAGAGTCTCATTGTTATATTTTTGATCTTGGATTTGAGCACATTGTACAAGAGACTCATTGGGATCTTTTTTTTTTATATATAAACTTATAAACTCGAGTTTGTGCAGCAGCCCATATGCGAAAGTCCAAAGAGTTGAGATCTGGACTGTGTGCTGACCAGGAATTTTATTTCAGTACTTCTGCTAATCACTCGACCTCGAAACTCTTCCTTGAAAATTCTAGAGCTGCATTTGTGCAATGTGGTCTTGCATCCACCAAAGTGAAGAAGTAGCAGACTGGGCCAAATAATATGCTGGAGCAATCAGAGTTTTGAAAACCATTAACTGGTAACAAGTTGCCATATTCATAAAGGAATTCTTGCACAATTGGAACCATTCCATTAATCATTGCAACGAAGATCATTACCTTAGCATCATACCTATCATTTGTTTTCCAGATATTTCGAGGATTTTCATTCGTATTTTTTCGATGTGTTTTTGATGGAGGCAAATTAACTTCTCGTCTGTCCAAACGATTCAATTGGCAATGTTGGATGGTTGCTGCATAATCCTCTCACAAAACCGCTATTTATGTGGTTTTCGTTAATGGTCGAACTGAAGCTCAATGATAAAAACGGAAACTAAATGAATGTATGACGATCCTCCACCACGTGGTTTTGGTGTGGATGAAATCTGCTGAAAAGCTTTTCTGAGAGAAAAACTAGTGGTTTTTTCAAAGAAACTCTTCACCTCCTGAATCGCAGTTTATGTTTTTTTGGTTTTGTTTTTATCTGCTTTTTCTTGTGAATAGAACCATTTTTTTGAATAGACCACAAACTCTTGTGAACATTTTCAAGTAGTAAGATTTAGCCACCCTTCCATTTATCTTGGGAAAGCATGAATTTTCGGCGTACTGTTGAAGAAGAAGGTGTTTTGGCAAACTACACAGAGTACAGGACGATGCATTTCTTCTCAAATTCAAAAATATTTATAAATTGAAAAACATTGCTAATATTAATAGGGTGATAGAAATCCACTCTCTATGGACAAAATGGCTTATACATAATACGGCTTGAAGCAATTTTATTTCTCCCATTTCGCAATTTAAAAATGACGATTTTGATAGAATACAGTGTTCAAGCATGTCAAAAGCAATTAAAAATAATCAAATAATTGACATTTCTTCATATTAATCCATATATTTTTATTAATCCGTAGATTTATTTTTAAAAAGTTCAGACCCCATGGGGGGGGGGGCATCTGCCCCAAATGCCCCCCCCCCCCTTGTATACGCGCCTGTTAATATCATTGTTTATTTAGAGCGCCGCTCCGCTCGCAGTGTGAACAGCCAAGCGTCTTTGCATACGAATACCAAACAACATTAATGGCGCTCCGCTCGCGCCACTTGTAGTGTGTTTGAGCCCTTACGGAGGGATTCACTTTATCGATCATATAAGATAAATTATAAAATAATTTTAATCGGTTGGTAACTCGGAACTTACCCTGAATTTTTTTTAGTAGTAATAGTTTTTGGAGTCTTCAGTTTTTTATTTTTAAAAAATCCAAACAAGTAATTTCCCATTGGTTGAATTAATGAATTGAACATTTATTTGAAACTTTAACGCTATAACACGTAAATTAGGTCGTACCTAACTAATTAGGTTGGTACCTATTAAAGTAGTAATTTAGGTAACATTATTATCTTTCAAACTTACCTCAGATATTATCCATTCACTGTTTTTACTTTAAATTAACAATATTTCCTGCTCAAGTGAAGTTTTTGTGTTAAATCATGGAGGTAAAAATGACTAAATTGTGCCTATGAATTAACTTCCTAGCTCACGTTGCTTTGAGATAGAAAAAATTGCCACTGGTTATCATTTTGCTTATAAGTTTGAAAAATTACTTTTATTAATTAGAAATTATTTCTTTTTAATAATTGACAAGAGAAGTTTTACATTAATTATCAGTTGGCAAAATGAATTAAGAGAAAATTTAAATATGATAATAAATGCTTATGGATTTTTAGGTTTGTCTTGTTCTGACGTAAAAAGTTAAACCTACCTTACATATAGCCATGGCCTATATATGTATATTGAACTTATTAATTTAAAATGAAAAAATGAATTTAAGTTAACAAAAATTTATTTATTTATATAGACAGATATCGGAATGGTGCCATCTGTATAATAGGAATTACTTTAATTAAATAAACTGAATTGACAGTTAAGTAAACTATTATTGCTGTGTTGAATATCATAGCTACGTGACGTCATAAACGCTTTATAACTAGTCTAATTACAGTGAGAAATAAAGCTTACATTAGAAGTATAAATTGTATAATGAAGTATTTTATGTCGTTTTCATTGTTGTACGTTAAATTTCAAGCAGTAGAGACCATACACTAGCTACTACGTGACGTCACAACACTGAACTGCACATTACTTTAAATTTAAATGACGATTTAACGTTATTGTATTAAATAATTAAAAGCAACTTTGATTACAAGTGCAAAACACATACTTATTTAATCATTACTGTTATTTATTCATAGATTTGTAGAGAAAATGGTAATAAATATATAAACATACACTTACGACACAGATATCTTATTTGGCTAAAATTAAGTAATTCATTATAAAAATTTTATATTCTATAAAATAATAGAATTTAAAATAATAACTGTAATAAAAAAATATCTTTAAAAAATAACGAAGTTTAAATTAAGTAGTATCGACACTTTATTGAATAGTATTAGTGTAATAGATATAAAATTTTCATTTACTAAAAAAATTAACTTACTATTCGATACAATTAGAAGAATTTAGGTATCCATGATGCCTACCGCTATCCTGGATACCAATTAAAAAATATCTGGTTAAAAATCTTTTATGAATGAAAATTTACCCTATTTATTGTAATATGATATGTAACGTTAGCTTTGCAATAATTTGCTCTCCCTAAAGTATTCTACACTTGAATTACAGGTCCATGTTTGTTATCCACGCTATCCAGGTTGATATCCATCACCTCTGAAGAAGTAGACCCGAGATTATCCACTATCCATCTACTAAAAATAAACACTATCCACACTGTGAACTGTTGGGGGAAATAAAACGATATCAATATCATTAATAAGTCAATGTTATTTAAATATATAGTAAGAAATACTTTTTTCAAATATTCACACTATGTTCTTTCGACATTTTTTCAAAACCCAACCAACATTATTTCGATATTTCCCAATGCTCATACAATATCAATATAATATTTACCAGATATTTTAGCGATACTTCGTATATTATTCATCCGTCGATCTATCAATTCTTACATTCTCCGTATCATCAAAACTTTCGTTCAACATTCAACCAATTTTCACTGAAAAACTGCCTGCAATTGCCACAGGGTAGGTTTTTTTAAATTAACTCACCTGGAATATTATCGTCAACATGAGAGTGAGGCCCATGAATGGTAGCGTGATGGTCAAGTTCTCCCAATCCATTATGGGATAAATGGCATGGTCCCCAAAGGCAGTCAAGCCCCCCAGACTGTAGTAGATGAGGTTGAACATCAGGTAGATGATGAGGTAGACCATTGAGATGTAGAAATGGAGGAACCGGACCGGAATGGCACTCACGAACAGTTCGATGATCACGTAGAGGCTGTTCATAACGTGCGTCTCGATGTTTGTGGCAGACACCGGATTATCTACCGGGGGTAAAATAATGATTAATAATTACATGGATGACAATTTGATTGTTTTATGGTGTAATAATGTTACCTGGGTCGTAGATAACAATCCAATAGACGACAGTAATCAATATGGCGCAAAGAAAAGTGATATTAGTGAGCACCCACAAAAACTTGAACTCCAGCCCCATGTTCTGTACGAGCTTCTCCTGTCCTTTGGTCTTGTGTCGATACTTCGTCACTAGAACTGCCCAATAGAGGTTCATGAGTGTCATGACAACATAAGACCATTGGGTGAGGTAGATGAAGTAGTAGAGCTTCCTTTCTATGGGAGACTGAAGGCCTCCCTCGTAGAGGAAGCAAGCGATGCACCAACATAGATGGTAGAGAGCACAGAACCATCTAAAGATCAGGTACTGGCTGCTTACGGACGGTAACGATTTCTGCCACTGAGAAATGAAAATATATTTTAAAAGGATCTTTATTTACCCAGAGAAAAAAGATATGGTGGAAGTTCCTTGTAATCTTCTGAGACCTCATCATCAAAAATAGTAGATCATAATATCCAATGATCTGGCCGTAGGATTCTAAATTGAGGTTTCATCCTAATCTAAGACCTAAGTTGTGGCACATCTTAATCATCTATGGCCCCTCCATAACTTTTTCTCCGGTTACTCATACTTAGAGTTAATCCACGAACCTTAGATATGATGAACAGTTCTGGCTGAGGGTGGTCCAAAGCCAGCAGCGAGAGTTTGAATTCTGATTTGAAGATGGACAGCATAGTGGAGGGAAAGAGTCTTAGGCCTCACCTAAGGAGAAAAAAGGAGGGTAGAAAAATTGAATTTTGTTTTAATAATAAGTGTATAGGACAATATTATACCTCTTGGCATTATTGCATATATAATCGATTACTTTATTCATACTAATTATTTAACAATTAGCAGACATGCATCAAATTTAGAAAATGCTAAATTTCATTATTGAACAAACATGTCGGAATTCGATCATCCAACGATATGAATTTTGTTTCTATGTTAATAGACGGTAGAGAGAAAAAAAATACATAGAAAGTTTTAGAAAGAAATTCTAGAAAGAAAATTTACTATTTTATAAAGAAGAAAAAATATTCATATACATTTTTTAATATATTTTTTGTTCACTTATTTAAGTAATCCTGCTCTTAATTTGTTTAGCAGTAATATAAAATATAATAGATATTAAGAAACGCATATATTATCATACCATAAATTAATAACTTCACAATTTTGAAAAGTTCGAAGAATCAAATTAATGACGAATAGTTGTCCATGACGTCACAGACGAAGGGCTATGACGCTGTCGTTAAATTTAATGGACGTACTTTATGAAAACAGGGGAGAAAGAAGGGAGTGGTTCGGGGGGGGGGGAGAGTAGGTTAGGTCTCTAAAGATTAAGAGTTTTAGTAGACAGGGTAATTTCCGAGTTATCGGAAACTTTCACACTTTTGATCATATATGAATAAAATTGAAAATTAACATTTTTTACTCGTTATGTTAATAAAAACATAGGCACATGATACATTGAAAAGATGGATACAAGGTATAATTAAAGTGAGAGATTACTATAATAATATAATCTATACTATAATAAGAGCTGCGTCCGTCTGTCTGTCTGTCCGTGTGTCACAAAATGTGTTATCAGTCATTCTATCAACAGCGCCTCATAAAGTTGGTGTAAACGAAAAGAAAAATCAAAGAAACAGTAATAATTGAAAAGAAAAACTAATAATTTGCTGCAGTATCATTGATACGGGGGTCACACTATGATTATTAATTGAAAATATAAGAGTTTTGACATAATTAATTATAACTAGTGGGTACCCGTGCAAATTGCACGGTAACGTGCATATAGTACTATATTTTTTTTTTCTAATATTTAAGTACATTTTTTATCGTGTTTGTTCATACACATTACATATCCCGGTTTCCATTACATTTCATAAGAATTAGGTACCAGTAAAGAATAATCATTTTTCCGCCCAGTGACGTCATCAATTTGTGTAGAATACTGTCGTATAGATCATAAATTTTTATATAAGATAGCTGTATAAGTAACTACAAGTTATAAACATTATTCAAATAATAACATTATGAAAAATTAAAACAAATAGCTACATCGATCAGTTCGATGCTTGAAATAGAAGAAATAAAATTCACATATATACCTAGGTAGCAGCTGATATTCAATTTATTAAATAAATTAATATAATTATGTAAAATAACTAAAATTCGTTCCCAATTGATTATAAATATTTTGAATATAATTTATTTCGAATATTTATTCATATTCCAACCCGTCAATATCAATATTAAAATTAATCATTATATTTTCAATCGTGCAAAATATGTCATTTATTTTCGTGAGGAAAAATGATAACCAGCGTAGAATTTTATTTTTCATTTTCTAATTTTCGTCATATCTTGAAAAATAAATCGAATTTCGAAAAAGGGTTAACGCAGTCATTTTTTTAGACCAATTTTAAATATTGTAGATATTTTTTCGATTCAATTATTGTAAATTTTATTTATTTATATATTTCGTATGTTACCATGTATTTAGCGATTTGAATTAAATCCCTATGTATTCCATTAAAACTTAAAATTCGAATAATTCAAAAACCCGTTCGAATTTCGTAAAACAAATCAATAGCGTTCTGTAGGACCATAGGCCGGAGGTTTCCAGAAAATTTCGGCCCATTCTGTTGGATAGTCTCTGAAAATATCCTGGAAAGTATGTCGAATTAATTCCTATGTATCCCATTATAAATCAAGTGTTAATAATTCGAAAACCCGTTTGAATTTCGAAAAATCCTTTTAACACGTTAAATTCGACACGACTTTCTAAAAATTTGTAAATTTTCAAGTCTCTAGGTCTAACCATTTGTGAGTAATATTGCTCCAAGTAACACACATACATACAGACAGATGTAGCGTATTATATATATAGATTTATCATTTCGATAAATTGTAAAGGTTTTTTTATATGTATGCATTTGAATATAATCTTTAACCTATTATACTGAACACTCACTGAATGAACAACAGGTACTGTACTAGTGATGATAAAAAGATGGGGATATTTTGATATATTGAATAACTAGATTTAAAAAAGCGAGAGGTGAATTTAATAACAAATAGATTTAATATAAATTAACGAATAACATGATTTAATAACTAGTTTTATGTGCATATTGAACTAGTTCATCGAATACTATACTGTTCTCAATCTAGCTTTCCAGTTTCATATCTATACGTTAATCCTTTCTTGTTTTAGTAAACAGCAGTTTTAAAAAACAATAAACTGTTAAAGTACTGTTCTTCAACCTACCCCTTCACTGGTCTACAGGGTGGGCATTAACGACAAAGAAAAAAAACACGCTATTTTAAACATGATGCAACTGTTATCAGTTGCAAGAACAACAAATAAAAGCATTAAGAATTTTAAATATTGATTTTCTTGAGAGACTTCATAATCAAAAGGATTGTCATAAATTTCTCAACTAAAGAACATTGTTAAATATTAGGAGAAAAAGTTATTATATTTCCTTTGTTCAAAATAAATTGAGAAATTATGATGTAAATTTAAACTAATTATGCTGAAATTTAATGACATGAGATGATTTTCAAATAATATATATTTATTTATAAACTTTTTATTTTTTTACATTTTTACAAAATATGAATTATTTCTATTGGTGATAGGTCTATTAAAAATAAGAAGTTAATTGAGAATGATACTCCATGAAGGTAAATGGGTTTAGTTTATCCCAATGGTATGAAACGCAACAAATTTTGTTGTGACAATGATTTGAAAGAGACACTTGCCAATTGAGATGAAGCCACCATTTTGGACATAGTATCTGAGGACACATTAATTGCACTGTGATTTTATGCTCTACATTATTGCTCTCATTAAAATGATACATTGAACAATTATATAATCAACGGATAATCCCATAAAAGTGATTGGAATTTCCATATATCATTATTATCTTACTAGTGTACTAACTAAATAAACACACGAGGGAAATTATAAGTATAGATGTTAAAGGATATCATGAAATGTTAGCAGAAAAATAGGTTTTACATCTTATGGCAATATAAATATTTAAGAAAATAAGTATTAACTTTAGCTATAATGTAAATGAAGAGACTAGTTCACACCATTTTTAAGGTAATAGTAATATTACTCGGTAGATTGAAACAATGTATAATAAAACAACAAATATGTGGTTCTTCAGTACTAAATAGAATTTTTAAAACCTAATGCAATTAATAGGGAAACCGAGAAAATTTTGAAGAATGAAATTGGTAACTTTCAGAAACATTAAGCTTTATTTTTTCTAATCATTTAAAAAATATGTCAAGTTGACGGATTTCAAATCTCAGCGATAAGAAGAGATTGTAACTGTCGGTACTACTTAGCAAGAAAATGTCTAACATAGATACACAAAAGATCATACAAGTATTTACATAAATCTATTTTAAAATGCATAAACTGAGAACACACTTTACATATATCATTAGATCATTATATACATCAGGACAAATGAGTGATGATATACTGAGTGTGAAATAAAGCTAAGTAGTAAAGCAAGTCGTGAATTTTATTCTTCACCATCAGTGAAGGAGTTGATTTTAGTTTTTCAATAACCTCAGTAATTACCTTCGCAGAATGCGAGAAGGTAATATTTTAGCCGTCGTTTATTTATTTATTTATCATCTTGTTATTCGCTTAACCGAAAAAATATTCAATCAAATTGCCTGAAATTTGGTGAAGCGATTGGTCCATGTCCAGTGATCTGCTGGTAAACTTTTGGAAGTGACCCGGTCAAAGGTCAAGGTCATAATCTTTTGTAACTCAAAAAGTATTGAACCATATTGCATGAGACTTATTGGGACGATTGGTCAATATGCAGGAACCATTTTGTTAGATTTTCGGAGCGATCGGGTCAAAGGTCAAAGATCAAGGTCAAGGCCATTTGTAACTCAATAACTCAAAAAGTATTGAACCATATTGCATGAAACATGGTGGGACGATTGGTTATTATCCAGTTAGCAGTTAATTAAATTTTGGGAGAGAACGGGTCAATGGGGCGGCGAAGGTATGCGCTCTACCGAGTGCACATAATCTAGTTATGTTAATAAAAACATGGTCACATGATACATTGAAAAGATGAATGCAAGGTTTGATAAAAGTGAGAGATTACTATAATAATATAATATTAATAACAATTGTATAATGCATTTTAAACAAGTGCATTTTCCTTGAAGAATAATTTGATAGCGGAAGAAAATTTGCCTACCAGCCTATAATATGAATGCTAATAATAGCTACAAATATAATTTTTTCAAGAGTAAATTTAAAATGAAAATTTAGTATTATTTAACTCTTCACAATTCACAACATCCGTCATTAAATATATATATACTCTAAATGATGATTGACTTGAACGATAACAGACGTGTGTTGCACCGTGCTCTAAATATTCTAGTTACTTCATAGCCTAAGCCCTAGTCTAGTTTCTGTAATTGTTGGTATTTTTGTGACTGATATCTCCTGCAATATTATCTGTGACTGAACTCTTGTAGTACCTAATTCAAATGATCAGTGGTTGAAAAACACGTGCTATTGGGAGATATTACACAAGCCTAACGAGAATAGTGGAAAATTCATATCTGTTTTGCTTCCAATCTTCTGTCTCTAGCAACGATCTATATATTGAGATCTAGCTGAGAGCTCAATCTTCTGTCTCTAGCAATGATCTATATGTTGAGATCTAGCTGAGAGCTCAATCTTCTGTCTCTAGCAATGATCTATATGTTGAGATCTAGCTGAGAGCTCAATCTTCTGTCATTAACAACTCTCTATCTAATTTATTTTCAGAAAGGCAATCACTCCATGAGCAGATTTTGGGTAAACTCGATGAGCACAAATCTGGAATATGCTCTTGTCAGGTACCTGGAGAATAATGTTCTATATCTGAAGAGTATAATTCCTTATCATGAGAACCATTGAGGAAGTGCAGGCGATATGCAAGTGTTAAGAAGGGACCTTAAATATGATTTGAATCCTATCTATCAAAGTTAAAACTGCTTATCGAATTGGTAAGAAACCCGCAGCGTAGGCCCCTGACAGGCTATTTTGATAAAGTCATCTTGCAGTTACGATAAGAAAGATTTCATACAAGCTTCAGTACAAAAAAATGGTTCAAAACCGTCTGGTTTGTACGTCAATGAGTCTTTGACACCCAGTAGATCTAGAATTAAAATCTAGTTACCAAAGAGAAAATTTCCCGCGACTTTTTGGACGGTTATGCGAGTATGTCTGGATGAAGTCCGCATTGGTTGGTAGTGGAAACCAGAAACTTTATTGGAATTCCAATAGTAAACCGCTTTAAACCATTTCAATTAGTTGTATTCATGAAATAGTAGTGATTTTGTAGCATTACAGGTTCAATTGCATCATCAGATAATCTGAGAGCGACTTGTTGTTGTTCCCCTTTAATCTATAAAAGTAATTGTGGTCAAATTATGATGCGCTATTGTTTTAGAATTTAGATTGAACTTTAGAAAATTAAATTTGATTTGCTATGTTTTTTTCTGAAACTGGACTAACTATCATTACTGAAGGGCTTTGATGGAAATAAACTGCATTATAAAGTACGAGCTAATAAAAAACGGGGAGGTTGTGTATCAATTTTCATTAAAAAATGTTATGAAGGACAAATTATTGAGAGTATCTTTTGTAGAAGTTAAAATGAAAAATTGTGAGGTTCTCCTGAGAGTTTTAAAATACATATCATGATTTTCTTATAGGTAGGTTTAGAGAGATAATTTCTTGCATGAGAGTAAGTTATGTATTAATTAATACATGATTTAGTATTAATTAATTGTAATGAATAATTGTAAATCATATGCTGATTTAGTGCTGACTGATTTCAGTGAGTTAAATTGTATTGATGATGTTAAAGGTTAAAAAATGAGTTTATTATATAATATTATAGAACTAAGGTCTAGGATCATTATTCTGCAAACCACATACAATTCGGTTCAGAGTATATTTTATTTAATTATTTGCTTTTAAAGATTTTAATACTCTGAGTGCAACAATTGAGCGAATCACTAGCCTGACGCTGAAGAATTAGATTGTACACTCTTTGTTTTGATTTTCAATTTTATAAACAAACAATGCGTTTTCGGCCTTTGTTTAAGATATTAATTGTTTTTTAAGATATATAAACTTTTCCATAAGTTAATCCAATTTTATACCTTTACACGAACATTAAATGGATTTATTATGCCTAATACCTAGTTGACAATCAAAACAAATGGTGTACATTCTTTTTCTTCACACAGAAAATCAGCAAGTCGGAAGTGAAATAGGTATTGTAGAGTTTTGATTATAAAAACATTTATTAGCATATAAAATTATAATTATTCTATACCAAATTTGAAGATGCTTGCAGAAAAATGATAAGAAACATTATCCTCATTGATTAAAGCAATAACAAAATTGCTTGGAGGGGACCTTTAAGAGGATGTTCAGTAATTTGAATAATTTCTCATATCAGTGTACGGAAAATAAGTAGGCTTATTAAAGTGTCTCTTTTTTCCATGCATTAGCAAATACTCTATTATATGGCACTGAAACTAACTCATTTCAGTGCTAATTGGCACGAGTAAATTTGTGTTCAAATAGATAAATATTACTAATTAATTCTAATCAAATAAATACTACGTTCATGCCTTTGATAGAAAGGGAAAAAATTCCTACAAACAACATCCCCAAAGTTTTCATTGAATTATAGAAACTACGAGAAGTAACGTCCTGAGTTGTGATGTTTTTCTTCTAATTCCAGTCAAAGTTAATTCAATAGCAGTAGAATTAACTCGATTGACTGTGACGTTAACTAACAGTCTGCCCTCCCAAAATAATTCCCTTAGTTTCATTTGATTGATGTACATTGCTATATGGGATAATCTAAGTAACAACTAATTATTTGTTATAAAAAATGTGAACAGTTTATATTTATTACCAGTATGTAACGCTAACGGTATAACCTTTGTAAACTTTCAGCAAGGCGAGTGCCATCTACAGTGGCAGACATCTGACTTATTTATATTTCCTTATCTTAATGAACAAGGAAGTTATTCTAAAATATCCCAGAAGCTTCCAGAAACACTGTGCAAGGTGTTCATAAACACAAATTAGCGAGGCTCAACTTTTAGGCAGGTTATTACGTCACGGTCATTTGCCTGAACATGTTTTTCTGTGCTTTAGAAGTACTCTAATAACCATATGGAGAAAGTTAGTAAAGTGCTGCCCCTAGTTATTAGACCTAAGAGCGTGGGGTAGCTAGAGTAGCTAAACTCTGTCGTAATTTCCATTCTCACAATTGTGCCTATTTTCATGCCACTTTCTTTTAGATATTTTGTCACTACCTATAATCCACCTATAAAAGACACGTCAGGGACGTTTTCTCGGCACATTTCCCTCACGGTGACGCGCTAATCTGACGTGAGAGGGCGCTGCAAGTGGATAAACGCGCCCAATCTCCCGCCAAAATTGCCACCGCCAAAATCTTCGTCAATTGCGGCTGTTGCTCAAGAAAAATATATAACATTGCATTTAGAAATATTATTTTTAGAAATAAATTTAGCTAAATATCGCGTATGCTAACAGAAAGAAGTTTTAATCTTAAATTGCTATTTAATAAATGATTCATTGAATGTATAATGAAACGAAAGTAACTTAGTAGTTATTTTGTGATAGTCCATCTAGTTCAGAAATGAATTATTACTCCTAGTATGAGTTATTAGATTAAATAGTTTAACATTGTATAACAGGTAATGAATGACCTGCTTCAAAGAAGTTATACGAATAAGAGTTAATATGGCTATGTGAGTAAAATATATCATAGTTAACATATTCCCTGAACATCAAAGGCCATATAATACCTAAGTACTTAGACTTCGATTGTAATAAGGAAGGCTGAACATTCTAGTGTCCAAAGACCTTAACATAAACTAAAATCTTCACCAATACCCAATTTAAATCATTAGCGTAGGTTTTATATTCCTAAAAAATACTTTCCATACATTAGATGATAGCATTCACCTTTTTCTCAATCAACTTATCAATGAGAGTCTAAACAAGGTAAGTCTACGGAATTGTCTAGTCACACTTTAAATATTAGCTCAATCTATATCAATGTTTGTGAAAAACAACAAACTTACTGGAGTGAAACATTTTCAATTGAACTTGTTAATGACAGACGAGGTGAAAGAGTTTGTACAGTGCACAGGTCTACACAGTGTATTTACCAGTGCACATGCTTACCCATAGTGCAGCCAATCAATTACCTCGATACCGTGACATCAAAGTGCCCGATACAATCTATCGATACACATTATAATCACTCGCTGAGTTTGTCTTTAATCATGGCCTCTTAATCATACCATTGTACGTCTCGTTTGATTGATCAGCACTTGTTTGAGGTGCTAGGCCTTTTTAACAGGGAATTGAGCGAGCTGATTGCTATGACCTCTCACTGCTTATTGAGACTGAGCTTATTGAGACTGAGCTGAGACTGAGCTTACTGAGACTGAGCTTATTGAGACTGAGCTTACTGAGACTGAGCTTATTGAGACAGAGCTTATTGAAACTGAGCCTATTGAGACTGAGTTTTTTGAGACTGAGCTTACTGAGACTGAGCCTATTGAGACTGAGCTTATTGAGACTGAGCTTACTGAGACTGAGCCTATTGAGACTGAGCTTATTGAGACTGAGCTTATTGAGACTGAGCTTATTGAGACTGAGCTTACTGAGACTGAGCTTATTAAGACTGAGCTTACTGAAACTGAGCTTACTGAGACTGAGCTTACTGAGACTGAGCTTATTGAGACTGAGCTTATTGAGACTGAGCTTATAGAGACTGAGCTTATTGAGACTGAGCTTAATGAGACTGAGCTTATTGAGACTGAGCTGACTGAGCTGAGACTGAGCTTATTGAGACTGAGCTTAATAAGACTGAGCTTATTGAGACTGAGCTTATTGAGACTGAGCTTATTGAGACTGAGCTTAATGAGACTGAGCTTATTGAGACTGAGCTTATTGAGACTGAGCTTATTGAGACTGAGCTTAATGAGACTGAGCTTATTGAGACTGAGCTTATTGAGACTGAGCTTATTGAGACTGAGCTTACTGAGACTGAGCTTATTGAGACTGAGCTTATTGAGACTGAGCTTAATGAGACTGAGCTTATTGAGACTGAGCTTATTGAGACTGAGCTTACTGAGACTGAGCTTATTGAGACTGAGCTTATTTAGACTGAGCTTATTGAGACTGAGCTTACTGAGACTGAGCTTATTGAGACTGAGCTTACTGAGACTGAGCTTATTGAGACTGAGCTTATTTAGACTGAGCTTATTGAGACTGAGCTTATTGAGACTGAGCTTATTGAGACTGAGCTTATTTAGACTGAGCTTATTGAGACTGAGCTTATTTAGACTGAGCTTATTGAGACTGAACTTATTTAGACTGAGCTTATTGAGACTGAGCTTATTGAGACTGAGCTTATTGAGACTGAGCTTATTTAGACTGAGCTTATTGAGACTGAGCTTATTGAGACTGAGCTTATTGAGACTGAGCTTATTTAGACTGAGCTTATTGAGACTGAGCTTATTGAGACTGAGCTTATTTAGACTGAGCTTATTTAGACTGAGCTTATTGAGACTGAGCTTATTTAGACTGAGCTTATTTAGACTGAGCTTATTGAGACTGAGCTTACTGAGACTGAGCTTATTGAGACTGAGCTTATTGAGACTGAGCTTATTGAGACTGAGCTTATTGAGACTGAGCTTATTTAGACTGAGCTTATTTAGACTGAGCTTATTGAGACTGAGCTTATTTAGACTGAGCTTATTGAGACTGAGCTTATTGAGACTGAGCTTATTTAGACTGAGCTTATTGAGACTGAACTTATTTAGACTGAGCTTATTGAGACTGAGCTTATTGAGACTGAGCTTATTGAGACTGAGCTTATTTAGACTGAGCTTATTTAGACTGAGCTTATTGAGACTGAGCTTATTGAGACTGAGCTTATTTAGACTGAGCTTATTGAGACTGAGCTTATTGAGACTGAGCTTATTTAGACTGAGCTTATTTAGACTGAACTTATTGAGACTGAGCTTATTTAGACTGAGCTTATTGAGACTGAGCTTATTGAGACTGAGCTTATTGAGACTGAGCTTACTGAGACTGAGCTTATTGAGACTGAGCTTATTGAGACTGAGCTTATTGAGACTGAGCTTATTGAGACTGAGCTATATGTATTTATTAGTTATATAAAATAGCTGTATTTATAGATATAGGTTATAAACCTATAAAAATGGCAGAGCTCTCGTTGAGGCCAAATTGTTTGTGTTCGTATGGCAGGTGCTTGTGTAATAGAAACGGCCTGAATTTTTGGCGTTACAAGAGGTACTGTCTTGAAAGTAATGACTTCCTTTGGAAGAGAAGGAGAAACGTTCTCAGCTAAGTACAGGTCTGGTCTAAAATTGTTTGAGAGAAACAGTCGGATTCTCTATCAAATTGTCAGAGCAAATCACAAGACCACTGTTTCTAAAATCACTGCAGTGAACACTTACAAATCCCAATTTGAACAGAAACTGTTCGTCACAAGCTGCACAAATTAGAATTCCACGAAGTACTGCAAAGTTTGTCCATTCTGTACTACATATCCTGTTCTCGTTGTATTAATTATTTACCAAAAAACATTTATACCTATCAAAAAGGTAATGAAGAAAATGTCAGATACTCGACTGGGCGGGTTGAATTTTAATATTCAATACAAAATGAGGTTACTCTGACTTCGTTTTTTTTTTAATTTACTGGTCTCTTCTAATAACGCGTCATCTTGCCTCACCCCCAATACATGACAAAGTGTTGGACATTAAAAGGCGTGACGCTCTTCCATCAGAAGGTGATGGATGCTGTCACTGCCATCAGATGATGGGGAGTAACACATCACATGGATATCTGCCCATCACTCATGTCACCAACACATGGCACAATGGGGAGGGGCTGTTACATTCTAATTAACAACATTGACTGATTGTGTTGCGATATTAATTTGCCTTTTGTTCATCCCAAAACAGAAAAGTTGGTTCACATCTTTAAACTGCTGACTTAGGCAGCGTGCACACCAAAAGAGAGATAGTAAGAAAGATAGTACCCGCGCACACCAAAAGAGAGTAAAAAAAAACAATTACAGTGCAGTATATTAAACTTATTCTATTTGAATTGATGTCGAATTAAAGTGTTCATACAGAATTGTCTAATATCTAAGAATGCATAAATATTTGCAATCTTTCTTTCTTTCTTCGGACTCTCTTTCAGTGTGCGCACTAGATACTATCACCGTGTTACCCTCCAGTTCAATCTTGCAATCTTACTTACTATCTCTCTTTTGGTGGATGCGCGGCCTAACATTTTGCCACAAAAGATGAAACATGAAAATAACATGTTTGATCTAAAATGTTTCCAACATTTTTGATTGAACAGGTTTTTAAAGTGCCCTATCTAACATAAGGAATTTTCGCCGTAAAGAATTTATTTTAATTCTCGATAACTTCATTGAAGGTTACCATCATGCTTTGCAAAGCCCCATAACAAACTTGAACTCCAAATATTTAGAATTTCTGTGATCTATTGAAAATAGAGTAGGTCCTAGCAAGAACATAGCTGTGTGACTGAAAAAGTAGCTACGAACAAAATCGGAAGAGAAAATATTGCGATATTTCCAATCGACTTCAGTGACAAGTTCTTCGCTACAACCAAAACCAAAATAGATCTCATTTACGCATATTTTAAATAATAACCAGTACATGTTTTGTTTTTTTCATTTTTCAATTTTCTATTAAACAAAAATTTTGACGATATCATGGAAATTTACAAGATTTCTATAACCAAACTTGTTCAACCAAATGCAATTACACTATCAACTTGCGTTATGTTTCATTGTCCATCAAATAAAATTGAAATCAGACTAAAGGCACTATTCATATATAAATTGTTTGTGTTCTCTTTTGATGAGATTGTTATTGTTATAAGTCAAAGAGTCCTGTTAACTTATTGTAAGTATCCTAAGGTAACGGGGGATGGAGAAGGACACTAGGAATTATTGTGGTGATCACTTTTTTGTCTGGGGCTATTAATTCTTTCGGCGAAAATTCCTTACGGCGAATTTTCTTGCAACGAAATTTCTTAATACCATCCCCACCGTGTACCCTGTACCATGTACCCGTCGTGTTCCCTGTAACATATCCCCACCGTGTACCACGTACCCTAACATGTCCCCGAGCAGTCGGTTGCAGCTCTTGATATCACAGTGTAAATATGTTCAGAGTACACAGACCCATCCATCCCAACTCATTAATTAAGGTACACTGTAAATAACTAACTTAAATGTGATAGGTAGCTCCTTACTCTCTACCAAACCATGCAGTTGTGATGACAACTTATATTCAAAATAGCAATGTAATTAAGGTAAGCAAATACTGTCAGTTTGCAGTTAATTATAATTAGTATGAAGAGGTGATGGTGTACAATAGGTGGCATTGTGCCTTTATAGGAGTGATTAATTAGATCCATTGTATGGTAGCCATTGTAATGATGAATGTATTGTATGGTAGCTATTGTAATGAAACTATTGTATTGATGAATGCGTTGCATTGTGGTTATTGTATTGGTGAATGCATTGTATGATAGCTATTGTAATGAAACTATTGTATTGATGAATGCATTGCATTGTGGGTATTGTATTGGTGAATGCATTGTATGATAGCTATTGTAATGAAACTATTGTATTTATGAATGCATTGCATTGTGGGTATTGTATTGGTGAATGCATTGTATGATAGCTATTGTAATGAAACTATTGTATTGATGAATGCATTGCATTGTGGGTATTGTATTGGTGAATGCATTGTATGATAGCTATTGTAATGAAACTATTGTATTGATGAATGCATTGTATTGTGGTTATTGTATTGGTGAATGCATTGTATGATAGCTATTGTAATGAAACTATTGTATTTATGAATGCATTGCATTGTGGGTATTGTATTGGTGAATGCATTGTATGATAGCTATTGTAATGAAACTATTGTATTGATGAATGCATTGTATTGTGGTTATTGTATTGGTGAATGCATTGTATGATAGCTATTGTAATGAAACTATTGTATTTATGAATGCATTGCATTGTGGGTATTGTATTGGTGAATGCATTGTATGATAGCTATTGTAATGAAACTATTGTATTGATGAATGCATTGTATGATAGCTATTGTAATGAAACTATTGTATTGATGAATGCATTGCATTGTGGGTATTGTATTGGTGAATGCATTGTATGATAGCTATTGTAATGAAACTATTGTATTGATGAATGCATTGTATGATAGCTATTGTATTGGTGAATGTATGTGTCCGGACAATTCGTCGCCTGGACAATTCGTCACCGGACAAATTCGTTGACGATTTAAAATGAAAGTTATAATTTATAAGATAATTCTAATTGGTGGAAGTGCATTCTTTTAAAGGGAGCTAATTATTTTCAACAAAATAAGTGGTTGGTATGATGCACTTTTACCTTACAAAATATTGATAATTACAAATAAAATTAATACATATATATATATATATCATTATATTTCTAATATAGTAATATTTTATTAGAAGGATAGTACTATTATTCTACTCGTCATTGAATGGTTCGCTAAGTATAATTCATCCAAATTTGTGGGTTTTCTTTGATGCTTTAAATTTGAATAGAGAAGAAAATCAAGCTATTGCTAAATTTCAATGGCATTTTCCCAAGTGCTAACATCCATCAAAATAAAAAATACAGGGAAATATATGCAAATAATGAAATATATTTTTCGAAGGCCATTGATCACAATATAAAAAAATTTTGACTAAATTTTGTTAATTTTCATATCTGAAGAAGTGTCCTAGAGTTTGCAAATTTTTGACAAAATTTGTTACTTTTTCTTTGTTTCAAAATTTATATTGCAATAATGAATCAATTGTTTGTACTGCCAACAAGGAGAAGGATTAACATTGTGTTACAGTTTAGTCTTGCTTCAGTGATTTTATAAAAGGATTTTTAACATTTTCTTAGCTATAATACAAAAATGTTATTTAATAATTTGTTTTTCTATACTTTATACATGAGCATTTGAAATATTATATTTTAGTTTAAATTTGAATATTTATTTTATATTTGCGATAATAACCAGAACAGTAAAAAATATATTATACTAAAAAATGTAATTTTGTATATACTAGTTTTATTTGTAATTTTCAAAAAGTTAAAATTATATTATAAATTATATCTCTTTTATTTTTGATTATTGGCAACGAATTGTCCAGGCGACGAATCTTCCGGCGACAAATTGTCCTGTGACGAATTGTCCTAGCACCGTGAATGTATTGTATGATAGCTATTGTACTGGTGAATGCGTTGTATTGTAACAATTTATTGAAATGTAATTCTAACAATACTTGGTATCACAATTAAAATAATTAAGTAAGATAACCGAGTTCAAATTTTATCTACCAAAGAGACTTTTCTTTCAACAAAATGAATGATTATGATATTTTAAAATGCACGATATATTAAATGGAATTAGTAGCTGTGTTTAAGCCAGCTTGCAGAATATGGGACATTCTTAACGTTTTCTGTGCAAACAAACCTTAATATCCTGCCATATTTACATGAATTTTACTGAGAACAGAGGCAAAAATTTACAGAACAGCTTTGCAACTTTTGCAATTGTTAAACATCTTGAATAGAAATAGCAAAATAATTCATCTTTGTAAGAAGATACAAATAATATTCCACTAAGGATGAACTCTTACAGTGAAGAACAGTCATACAATATCTATTTACAGTCAATACAAATAATATTCCACTGGGGATGAACTCTTACGGTGAAGAACATTCATACAATATCTATTTACAGTCCATACAAATAATATTCCACTAGGGATGAACTCTTACGGTGAAGAACATTCATACAATATCTATTTACAGTCCATACAAATAATATTCCAATAGGGATGAACACTTACGGTGAAAAACATTCATACAATATCTATTTACAGTCAATACAAATAATATTCCACTGGGGATGAACTCTTACGGTGAAGAACATTCATACAATATCTATTTACAGTCCATACAAATAATATTCCACTAGGGATGAACTCTTACGGTGAAGAACATTCATACAATATCTATTTACAGTCCATACAAATAATATTCCACTAGGGATGAACTCTTACGGTGAAGAACATTCATACAATATCTATTTACAGTCCATACAAATAATATTCCACTAGGGATGAACTCTTACGGTGAAGAACATTCATACAATATCTATTTACAGTCAATACAAATAATATTCCACTAGGGATGAACTCTTACGGTGAAGAACATTCATACAATATCTATTTACAGTCCATACAAATAATATTCCACTAGGGATGAACTCTTACGGTGAAGAACATTCATACAATATCTATTTACAGTCCATACAAATAATATTCCACTAGGGATGAACTCTTACGGTGAAGAACATTCATACAATATCTATTTACAGTCAATACAAATAATATTCCACTAGGGATGAACTCTTACGGTGAAGAACATGCAAATAATTTTATTAAAATGTGTAAATATTATCGGAAATAAGAGACGAATTCGTTCACGTATTTCGTTAAGGTTTAGTATCATTAAAATATTGATAATTACAAAGATTTTATCTATTAGGTTACCACACTAAAAATCCCCCCCCCCCTTTTTGTGGCTTGACGGCTCCCTCGGTAGAGCCGTTATTACGCCCTCTAACGTGCTTTACTACGTTATTACACCCCTCTAATGTGCTTTACTACGTTATTACACCCCTCTAATGTGTTTTACTACGTTATTACACCCCTCTAACGTGTCTCTGTACGTTATTACACCCCTCTAACGTGTCTCTGTACGTTATTACACCCCTCTAACGTGTCTCTGTACGGTATTACACCCCTCTAACGTGTAATTGTACGTTATTACACTTCTATGACGTGTCTCTGTACGTTATTACACCCCTCTAACGTGTCTCTGTACGGTATTACACCCCTCTAACGTGTAATTGTACGTTATTACACTTCTATGACGTGTCTCTGTACGTTATTACACTTCTATGACATGTCTTTGTACGTTATTACACTTCTATGACGTGCCTTTGTACGTTATTACACTTCTATGACGTGTCTCTGTACGTTATTATACCCCTCTAACGTGCCTTTGTACGTTATTACACTCCTATAACGTGTCTTTGTACGTTATTACACCCCTGTAACATGTCTTTATACGTCATTACACCCCTGTAACATGTCTTTGTACGTTATTGCACTTCTATGACGTGTCTCTGTACGTTATTATACCCCTCTAACGTGCCTTTGTACGTTATTACACTCCTATAACGTGTCTTTGTACGTTATTACACCCCTGTAACATGTCTTTATACGTCATTACACCCCTGTAACATGTCTTTGTACGTTAATGCACTTCTATGACGTGTCTTTGTACGTCATTACACCCCTGTAACATGTCTTTGTACGTTATTGCACCCCTCTAACGTGCCTTTGTACGTTATTACACCCCTCTGACGTGTGTCTGTAACAGCGAGTGTTTTTATTACCCCTCTTACATGGCTCCTGTCTTAGCAATAAGAGCCACATTTTAATTAGTCCTCTACTTTTGCAATGGCCTCACTGGGACTCCAATGGAGGCTTATAAAAAATAGAGGGGGGGGGGGAGTTATGACTCTAATTGGTGTGTGTGCTTAAAACAATTAGAGTTATAGGCACTAATATTCAGTTTGAATTAATTAATGTAGGAAATGTTTATTTTGTCTATTATGATATTGGCAGAGCATTTTAGTTCTAACTTCTTACTTTTAATGTTAGTAATTAGTAAAGAGAGAGGAGGAATTTAAATAGAAAAGGCTTGGACAAATGAAACATATAGATATTCTTTCAAAAAGAAATAAGCAAGAGGATAATTTTATGCAGAGGCCAATTGTATATAGGAAACCAATTTTAAAAGGCGATTTAATAAATATATCAGGAGCCCAATTATATCGAGAGGCCAATTATTTAAATATATCGGGAGACCAATTTTATCGAGACTAATTTACCAGGAGGCCATTTTTATCACTTCAATTGAAAGTGAACAAATTTTAGAGATTCAAACCAAGGATTTCTTATCAAGTTAGGGACTCTATTCCCAGTGGTGCTATTTACAAAGAAAACATATGTACTTCATCTATAGGGTAAGTTACGAGTTATTGGACGGTTTCATATTTTCGATCATGTAAAAAAATATATAATAAATAAAATAAAAGTTAAACATTAATTAGCATATAATTTTCTTTATATAATCGAACATATGGAACCGCCCAATAACCTGAAACTTACCCTAGTTAGGTGAGTAATTTTATTAATTTGAAATTAACGACAGTAACCCCTAACACATTAACGTTTGTTGTTGTTTTTGTTATTTCTTTGAATAAAGAGATATGAAATTTGTTTTCTTAAGCAAAAATGCCTATCATTTATTTTCTATGACTCACTTCAACTTTTTTGCAAGTCATTCCGAACAAATGTTACGTAAATTAATAAACAAAATAATTTGAATCCCGTTAAATTAAACCTCTTGCATTTTTCTTTATAATAACTTTCCTAATTTTTTCGATATGTTTAATTCAAAATAATAGATTGAAATGAACTAAAAGCGTACTGAAATATGGAAGATGAAAATGAAGAGCCAGTGAAGCACACTTTAATCAATGTAGATAGTACAGTTAGGTATTAATATAAAGGAATGGTTAAAATTAATATATATATGTGAAAAATATATGTGAACAAAAAACATTGAAAAATGAAGAAATTAAAAAAAGATTCAATAATAATGAATAGATTTAATGTAGCTCTGTTAAATATAATACAATGAGTATTTCAAATAAACAGGATTCAATGATAAGTTAATGAATAAAAAACAGTGGATTAAAAAACAGTTAAGTAAGTGAATGAATCGAACAGGTTTTTCCAATGTTTTTTACCGCATAGCAAACTATTGTGAAGGACTTGAGGCTGTATAAGTACATATGGTATAATATAAATGACCAGGCACTTCTATCTACTATAACTGAAAACATACCTGGAAAGTCAAGTCATGATCTGCAGCAGCGTGGAGTTGAACTCATCCCACCACCTCACGCGGCAAAATCTCAGCCGACACTGCAATAACGCGCCAAAAAAAAGTGACTTCAACTCAACAAAAAATGATAACCAAAGTGACTAAAATGAGCGCCAATTATACCCCCGACCGAATATCAAATATATGAAATAATGTAACTCAATATTTAATTATATACCATTGACGTATCGCCCAACTTAAAACTCCAGATGTAAGTACTTTGCAAATAAGCGTTTTCAATCAAGTCTCTGGATTACTTTCTAAATAACAAAGTTTAATATCGCGCTCTCAATAAAATGAAGAGCACCTACTTCAGTTTATTGAGAAGTGGCGTTGTCATGGCCACGGAAAAATAGTTTCTTACATCTGTATACAAGACGGAAATGAGAGAATGATAGACACAGCTGGGGGTTCGAAATTAGGCGAGAAAATGGGGAAAAAACGGTTAGGAAGAGGAAATTGGAGTACATTTAGAAATGTAGATTTATCGATTGGTCTAAATCTTCAGAGAGTAAGGAAATTGATAGGATTTGTGAATTTTATCATTTATTGTAGTAAACCTATTTAATTCATATCGGTTATCGTTTTCTAATACTTCATGTGATCCAGTCTTTATTTATTAATGGATACACACTTAATAATACAAAAATTAAATAATTCAAATTTAGATTGTTATGTGTTTCTGAGTAAAACTATTGTGTCTCATTGTTTATCTTAAACAAAATTAAAAATATATCCCTAGATAAATCCCTTCAACAGCACATGTTACACAAAGAAAATCCGAAATATAAAATAAAATGTGACTAGTAGTCGGTAGTTTAAAGGTCCTCTCCAGGCTCCGAGAAAAAAATGAGTTTATTACATAATATTATAGAACTAAGGTCTACGACCATTATTCTGCAAGCAGCATACAATTCGGTTTAGTAAACATTTTATTATTTGCTTTTAAAGTTTTTAATACTCTGTGTGCAACAATTGTACGAATCACTAACTTGACGCTGAAGAAGAAGATTGTAGTACACTCTTTTTTTTCTATTTCAAATTTGAATTTTATAAATAAACAATGCTTTTTCGGCCTTTGTTTAAAACTTCAAGATAATAATTGTTTCCAAAAGTACATAAACGTTTCTATAATAAGTTTATCCAATTGTATACCTTTACATGAATAATAAATGGATTTGTTATACCTAACACCTAGTTGACAATCAAAACAAATCAAAAAAAAATGTGACTAGCAGTCGGTAGTATCATATATAGGGGTTAGGGGGGGTTAAACGTGTGCTTGTGAACCAGACGTCTGTTTCTGAACCAAAGGCCATATTACTAAAGTTAAAAGGAAAATAAATACAAGAAACTGGAAGAAGCAGTCATAAAGGAAAATGGCTCCATGAAGAAAGTCACCTACCACCATGTCAGTAACAATGCTCATGGATGCAGAAAAGCTACTCCGTGAATGCAGTCACTTACCAAGGAATGTGATGAAAAGGGACACAAGCTCCAGTGGCTGCACTAACGGATGGAAGAGGAAAATGAAGAGGTGATAGAAAATGAAGCACACAAGACAACCTACCACAAAAATCTAAGACCTCGTAGTTGAAGAGCATAACCCTAGCGCTATCCACTAAAACTTCAAGTAAGCGTTAAAAAAAAGGATAAAAATACATATATTTTAAAAACGAAATAATGAAAAAACTATTTTCATACAAATTGTGATCATTTTTGAACTATAGTATAACAGAATGGATAAATTGGATACACACAGAAAAAAGGGTTACATTTACGCTAATGTTAATTGAAGAATGTTGTAATGACATTCTAAAACTAATGTGTACACATTACTGATGATTTCAAGAACGTTAACATAAAAAGTTCAAAATGTTATACTGTGAATGTGACAAATTGAATAAAAGTTGGAGAGTTTTAAATTGTTTACAATTTAGAGAACAGTGCGTCATTTTAACATTTCATGGAATGACACCAGAGCATTTTCCAAAAAGAGGGAATGTACTGCAATTTCAGTATCAGTAAATCTTGTCAGTACAGTGTCATCACTAGTGTTGTGACAATATGCTTTTAAATCATAGATCTGAAGACTATCATAGACGAAATGAAAGGATATCGAATACTATATGCCACTGATTTAATTAGAACGATTCAATATTCTTTAAATTCTCTCCGTCTATAATAATTTTAGGATCTATTATTCTAAAAGCATATTGTCACAACCCGAGACATTATAGTGTCAGCACATGGAAGAGTTCATATAGACATATCTCAAACTTTTCTAGCATCACTTTATAATTGTTGTTCGTTATTTAATTACTCTAGTGTTTATAAAGTGATATTTTTTGGTAGATTGACTCATTTCTTTGCTTAAAGGTACACACGTATGGTTTTTTAAGTTTTTCCATCAGACTTTTAGCTAAGCTCCTCCTACTTTTTCCACAAGAATATTGGAAAAAAACTATATAATAATTAGGTATTTTAGTTGGTATCCACGATACCTACAGGTATCATGGACACCAATTAAAATAAATAACTCTTATACCTATCGTCTTTTCTTATATTCTCGTGGAAAAAGTAGGAGGAGCTTAGCTAAAAGTCTGATGGAAAGACTTAAAAAGCCATACGTGTGTACGGCCCTTTACGGTTCCCATTTAATAATGAGAAATGTTAAGGTAAAATTTGACACAAATTGAATAAGATTTTAGAATAATGCAGTGACATTTTCTAAAATGTCGAGAAAACGCAGAAAAGGTGTTACATGTGACATTATTTTTAATGTTAAAAAGACATTTTAATGTGTTAGTGTAAGTTACTAGTTATCGGACAGTTCCACATTTTCGATCATATGTGAAAAATATATAATTATTTATTTTTATATATCCATGATACTTGCAGGTATCATGGATACAAATACTAATGTTACGAATTAAAATGTCAATTTATTTTCTTCTTTCTTATATGATCAACAATGTGGAACTGTCCGATAACTCGCAATTCACCCTAACACATATGGCATATTTTCTGTGTGAAGACTTTGATTTACTAGTGTCTTTAGGTAACTTCTACTCGGCAAGATGTACCGACTATTTCTAGTAGGTACCTACCTACCAGATGCACGAGATATAAGTTGGGGATAAGGTTAAGGCTGAGATTTAGCTGGTAGTGGATACGAGTATCCCTAAATTCTCTACTTTGGATAACAGCAACCTAATAATCTAAGAAAGAAGGAGTTAAAGCTATAGGCCTATTATAAATATTAACTAACCTATCTACCATTTAATAGGCCTACTACTAAATATATTATACTAAAATAAGATGCAACACTCTCGGAAATTTACAATATGCCTAAAGTAGGTACTAGCCATTGTTAAGAAACTACAATTATCGTAAGGTAGCTTTTAAACTTGTTTGTTATTTACAATATTCTTTCACTAAATTGTGTTTCTATTTTTTCAATTGAATATTTAAAATGAACAGTTTAACCAGAGAGACAGCTATAGTACCCACTTTGAAACACAGGTGGCAGCACGATGCAGTTTTGAAACCTGAATTTCCGAGAGTGGTGTATGTTATTGTAGTGAAATATCTTAAAGGGCCGTACACACGTAGGGTTTTTCAAGTCTTCCACCAGACTTTTTGTTAAGCTCCTCCTACTTTTTCCACGAGAATATAAGAAAAATCGATATAATAATGAAGGTATCATGGATACCAACTGAAGTAAATAATAATTATATCCCTTTTCTTATATTCTCGTGGGAAAAGTAGGAGGAGCTTAGCAAAAAGTCTGGTGGAAGGAGTTAAAAAACCCTACGTGTGTATGGCCCTTCAGTCACAGTGCTTAAATAGCTCAAACATCAACTACTATTCGTTGTGTTACTTAAAATACTACAGTAGAGAGATATGTTCAAATAGATTCACAAATTGATTAAACACTAAAGTTAGAAACTAGGAAGAAGTAAAGGTCGGATTACAGACTACTGATTATATCCGGATGAAAATTTGAATAAGTTATTATTAAAAAACGCATTCAAATCTTGAAATATGTTCAGTGTGGAGAGAACACTAAGAAAAATTCAAGTTTATCATAATTTATTTAAATAATTTAAGGAATATATTTTAATATTTCTATACGGTATCTAAATCACATCTTGTAATCTTTACTTTATTTCACTCCTATTTATTATGGTAACAGAGTTATCTCAGAGAATAGTTCTAAAATCTTATCTTTAAAATAACAGCATTTAGTCGTATTTCTATCGTGACGTCAGAGTCATAGATAGGATGAGAGATGGTTACAGTATCAGGTCAATTATTAGGGGGTTTAACGTCTACTTAGGAACCAAAGACCATTTCCCTGACGTCAAAAGTAAATTTAATACAAGGGACTGAAAGAAGCAGTCAGAAAGGAAAGTGGCTCCGTGAACAAAGTCACCTACCACTAGTCAGTGACAATGTTCATGGATGCAGAAAAGCTACTCCGTGAATGCAGTCACTTACCAACGAATGTGACGAAAAGGGACACAAGCACCGGTGGCTGCTCTCACGGATGGAAGAGAAAAAGGAAGAGGTGATAGTAAATGAAGCCTACCATCCTAACTAACACAAAAATATAGGAGGAAAATGAAGAGGTGTGCTCACGGATACATTTTCAGTGGCAGAAATGACGAGGCTAATAAGTTAATAACCAATGAGTTTCTTTGACACGATGAAGAAATTAACTGTGAAGAGTTAACTGAATGGCTTCCTACAGAAAACATTAGCATGAAGATGTGCTAAGGGCCGTACACAAGTAGGGTTTTTTTAAGTCTTTCCACCAGACTTTTTGCTAAGCTCCTTGGTATCCATGACACCTACAGGTATCATGGATACCAACTGAAATAAATAATAATTATATCCCTTTTCTTATATTCTTGTGGAAAAAGTAGGAGGAGCTTAGCAGAAAGTCTGGTGGAAAGACTTAAAAAACCCTACGTGTGTACGGCCATTTATTGAGAGGTTAACATTGCTGACTTTAGAATAAATTAGGTTCGTTTCATAATCAAATTACAAACATTATCATCAACATCTGTTCCATTTTATAACAAAGTTCCCTGTAATTGATGACAGTTTTTAACTATAAAATTGGCTAGTGATATCGATATCTTTCTGAAGGACATTATACATTAAAAAGAAGCAAAATTTATAGATATTTCTCGTCTCAGTTACTAACAACATATTTTGATTAATTTCTTTTGCTTTTGTTCTTTCAAAGATCCTTTGCCTTCTTTTTACAAATATACAACAGTCTGTCAAAATGAAGTGCAATCAGATGGTGAAGTGCATGGAACTTACATACAATGAAGAGAGAAAGTTAAAAGGAGATTCCTTTGGAAATCTTTATGATTACAGTGTTTCTGAGAAAGAAAATCAAACTCTTGTTAAAAGAAATCAATACCAACTATTAAATTACCAAATTCCATATTTTTTATCAACTCCCCCGCACCACTTCACATCTCCCCCAAACCACTTCACATGTCCCCCACACCACTTCACATCTCCCCCATACCACTTCACATCTCCCCCATACCACTTCACATCTCCCCCAAACCACTTCACATGTCTCCCACACCACTTCACATCTCCCCCATACCACTTCACATCTCCCCCATACCACTTCACATCTGCCCCATACCACTTCACATCTCCCCCACACCACTCCACATCTCCCCCATACCACTTCACATCTCCCCCAACCCCCACACCTGTCGAATCATGTTCACGAAGGAGTCATCATCTTCCATGGATTTGCTCACTGCGGTGTAGTAGTCGAAGAACTCCCCCATAGTCATCTGAAAGACAAATGAATATTAATAAATAGGATTCTTTTATTCTATTAGATTAAATTACTAATTAAGGTTTTACTTTCAATGAATTTAATATTATTGAAAAGCTGTCTCAATAAGAATTGGACGATATTTTCAAAATATTTCAGTCTGCCCGAGGAAGGTGAGGCTTGTAATAGAAAACTTTCTTTTCAGCGCAGTCTGCGATAAAATCACCTTCACTTGAATATGTCTACTTTATTAAGTATTTTAATTTTAGATGTAGTAACTAGAATGATTATTTCGGTGTAATAAAATGTTTTAAAAAGCAATATTTAAGATTATAAGGTATAATTGATATAGATTTATTTAATTAAAGATAATTAGTAGGTAACTAAAAACTATTGTAAAATGATGTATAGTGAACTATGAAAAAAACGTAAATAAGTAATGTAAAGTAAGAAATACATACAATTTGAGATTCTCTAATAAGGGTCTCACCATTCCGTTCTCCCCAATGTTGTGTTCGAGTCTGTCCATCAGTCTGGTGAAGACTTGCTGCTCAGTCTGCTCACCAGTCTTAACACTGGGGTGTTGCGCCGCATTGAACTTCAGTTTGAAGTCCTCGATGTTAACCAGTTCGTCCTCACTGAGGTCCAGGGAGTTGAAGGCCAGGGCCACCACTTCTTTACGGGGGTCGGACATCGGGGGCTGCAACCAGTACAACTTGTCACAAGAAATATCGCAAAGGATGTCATACTTAACTAGTCCTCATTTAATATTCTTGTATAGTTTAGGAAATTAAAAGTAAGAGTGTAATTAAAATGACAGATAGGAAGTATTAGTTTGAAAGATTAAGACAGTTGTCAGTTTCATCAAAAGCAAAAATTTATGTTAATATAAAAAATACCTAATAATTATAACTTGGATCAGTTCCGAATTTTCTTATATGATTGATAATGTGGATCAGTTCGATAATTTGGAACTTACCCAATGCAGTTATATTTTTTTGAATTGGGTGACTTAAAAATTATTTTGAGAAGTTTGGCAATAAGGATTTTCTAATTCTTATGTATTTCAGATATTTAAGCTATTTACTTTTTAAAAGAATTAATGACTTCCCTTTCTCAATTCATAAAATAATTATGATGAAATATTATATATTAACCGTTATTACCCAGAAGGAAAGTTACGGTGGGGCCATAGAAGATTAAGCCTGTTTCCCCCTTAATGTTATATGGTTCCACCATCCCGTTCCCTCTCGTAATAAATTAATAGAATGCATTAGAATATATAGTTCACACGTGGCACTTATGATGACACGGAAATTATTTGAGAGACAAAGACTGACAATGAAATCAAAGGGACTTTACGAGCGAAGACAGACAGAAACTGGCGCCAATGGGACACTGTTAGTAAGGGGGGTGTTATAGAGTGGGGGAAGGAGAGGGGGGAGGGGACTGGAACGGAGATATTTCAGTGGATTTAATGGGACGTGGAGAATGAGCTCTGGTTGATTTGGTTTCATTAAATTTTTTTCTATTATACCAGAGACTGAAAATTTAATGGAATTTTGTAAGTTTTTCATAACTGCTACAGTTAGTCTGGGTCATTTTCTGGTAACCCTGAGTTATACCCTGACAACCCTGAGTCACGCTCTGGTAACCCTGGGTCACGCCCTGACAACACTGGGTAATGCCCTTTAAGTCTTCCATATGTACAAAAACAAAGCAATCATTTTATCCTGAAAACATAAAGTATAGTAGAATAGCTTCAGTAAGTTTTAAAAAATACCCTGATAAGGTCCAAGAGATCTTCGTATTCGATTTCCCCCGTAGAAGTGGGTTCGAACTGCTCGAATAGCTCCTTGGTCTGCTCTTTCGTCAGTTGTACCCCGAAATCTTGGATGGTGTTGATAATTTCCTCTTTAGACAGGGAGTGGGATTTACTCTTGTCCTGACGACGAAACAGCCTGGGAAACAAGATTATAGGTTATATATTATTTAATATGTTTGGCTTTTAACAATGGTAAAATTTGAAGACAGAAATTCACCATTCAAAATAATCAAACTATATCTGGCTGTGTCATATGACGCTTTCTCCTCATATTAGTTATCATTTTTAAATATCCCCAAATCTATATTGAAACTCAACTCATTTTTATTTTAAGAAAATAGCAGAACATTTCAATTTTTACAGATAATTCAAAATTAATTAAGATCTTTACATGACTGTAGGCCTGTATTAAAGATCTTGACATGACTGTAGGCCTTTATTAAAGATCTAGAAATGACTGTAGGTCTGTATTAAAGATCTTGACATGACTGTAGGCCTTTATTAAAGATCTAGAAATGACTGTAGGTCTGTATTACAGATCTTGACATGACTGTAGGTCTGTATTACAGATTTTGACATGACTGTAGGCCTTTATTAAAGATCTAGAAATGACTGTAGGTCTGTATTACAGATCTTGACATGACTGTAGGTCTGTATTACAGATTTTGACATGACTGTAGGTCTGTATTACAGATTTTGACATGACTGTAGGCCTGTATTAAAGATCTAGACATGACTGTAGGTCTGTATTATAGATCTTGACATGACTGTAGGCCTGTACTATAGATCTTGACATGACTGTAGGACTGTATTATAGACCTTGACATGACTGTAGGACTGTATTATAGATCTTGACATGACTGTAGGCCTGTATTATAGATCTTGACATGACTGTAGGCCTGTATTATAGACCTTGACATGACTGTAGGCCTGTACTATAGATCTTGACATGACTGTAGGCCTGTATTATAGATCTTGACATGACTGTAGGACTGTATTAAAGATCTTGACATGACTGTAGGACTGTATTATAGACCTTGACATGACTGTAGGCCTGTATTATAGACCTTGACATGACTGTAGGCCTGTATTAAAGATCTTGACATGACTGTAGGCCTGTATTATAGACCTTGACATGACTGTAGGCCTGTATTAAAGATCTTGACATGACTGTAGGCCTGTATTATAGACCTTGACATGACTGTAGGACTGTATTAAAGATCTTGACATGACTGTAGGCCTCTATTATAGACCTTGACATGACTGTAGGCTATTTCCATGCCTAGTACTTCATCATATGAAGATTAAACATCTTGAAAGATTTTCGACCAAATTTGTTTTCATAAGGAGCTATAATTAACTGATGAATTATTCATATTTTAGTTAGCAACTTGTTTGTTTGAGAGGAAAGAGAAACGATTAAAGAAAAGGAATGGGAAACGATCAAAGAAAAGGAAAGAGGAGCGATGAAAGAAAAGGAAAGGGGAACGATTAAAGAAAGGAAAGGGGAATGATTAAAGAAAGGAAAGGGGAATGATTAAAGAAAAGAAAGGGGAACGATTAAAGAAAGGAAAGGGGAATGATTAAAGAAAAGGAAAGGGGAACGATTAAAGAAAAGGAAAGGGGAACGATTAAAGAAAGGAAAGGGAAACGATTAAAGAAAGGAAAGGGAAACGATTAAAGAAAGGGAAAGGGGAACGATTAAAGAAAGGAAAGGGAAACGATTAAAGAAAGGAAAGGGAAACGATTAAAGAAAAGGAAAGGGGAACGATTAAAGAAAGGAAAGGGAAACGATTAAAGAAAGGAAAGGGAAACGATTAAAGAAAAAGAAAGGGGAACGATTAAAGAAAGGAAAGGGAAACGATTAAAGAAAGGAAAAGGAAACGATTAAAGAAAGGAAAGGGAAACGATTAAAGAAAAGGAAAGGGGAACGATTAAAGAAAGGAAAGGGAAACCATTAAAGAAAGGAAAGGGAAACGATTAAAGAAAAGGAAAGGGGAACGATTAAAGAAAGGAAAGGGAATGATTAAAGAAAGGAAAGGGAAACGATTAAAGAAAGGAAAGGGAAACGATTAAAGAAAGGAAAGGGAAACGATTAAAGAAAGGGAAAGGGGAATGATTAAAGAAAGGAAAGGGAAATGATTAAAGGAAAGGAAAGGGAAACGATTATAGGAAAGGAAAGGGGAATGATTAAAGAAAAGGAAAGGGAAACGATTAAAGGAAAGGAAAGGGAAACGATTAAAGGAAAGGGGAATGATTAAAGAAAGGAAAGGGGAATGATTAAAGAAAAGGAAAGGAAAATGATTAGAGAAAGGAAAGAGGAACGATTAAAAAAAGGAAAGGAAAATGATTAATGAAAGGAGAGGGGAACGATTAATGAAAGGAAAGGGGAATGATTAAAGAGGTATGATTAAAGGGGAAACGATTAAAGGGAAAAGATTAAAGAAAGGAAAAGGGAACTATTAAAGAAAGGAAATGGAAACGAGTTATTCTCATTCGCACAATCAACTTGAATATTAAGTTTTAATTGCAAGGAGTTGTCATTATTTCTTAATTGAAATGTTCCAACTGACATATTAGTTAGAAGATGTTCAACAACATTCCAATGGTAATTGGCATCGCGAAATACTTTATTAATTTCCATTATTCTATTGAAATAATTTTAACCTAATAAATACATTAATATATGATCAAATCAAGCTGTTTAAATTAACTATTGATCTAAATCCGATACGTAAAATCACTAAAACGGAAACATTGACAATAAATCAAAGAAAGAATGGAAAAAGTTATACCATCTAGAAATGAGATATCTTGAAAATAAATAATAAATACCTATTATTCAACTTCAACAGACAATATTGATGTCCCCATTTCTATTGTCTGTTACTAACAGTAAATATACCGTTATATTTCTATTATCTTCACTCCTGTTGTCTGTTACTAACAGTTAATATCCCGTTACTCCTGTTACCATCACTCCCGTTACCATCACTCCTGTTACCATCACTCCTGTTACCATCACTCCTGTTACCATCACTCCTGTTACCATCACTCCTGTTACCATTACCGTTCACAACAGAGCAGTGCATTCCATCAAAGAATATTCCATCGCTTTAAAATGATGGCTAAAAATTAGGCCACTACATTCATTTGCCAAACAAGTCGCTTGTTTTGCCCGACTGTTGCCTTTTTTGCCGACTGTTGCCGGTGTTTTCTTTTTTCCTGTTAGTGAGTTGTAACCAATCAGTTCAGTCGGAGTGGAGACTTTTTGGGGGGTTTGGATTTTCGGGACAACCAATCAACGTCCAGAGAGACACTTTTTACCTAACAAATTGCTGTGTTTTTAGCTACAACAAAGGAACAATGTTTGTAGGTACTTTTACACGAAGACACTTCATAAACTTTACTTTGCATCTGAAATCTATTTGGCAAACAGGATTTCAAAAGACTCAAAGGAAATTATAATAAAAACACCGGATTTAACCTACTCTGAATAAGATTTCTTGTACCTCTGTCAGTTATTTACACTCGGATGAAGAAAAGTTGTTCTGTACGTGATTACGCAAATGTACGGGATTACGCAAATGTATGGGATTACGTAACTGTACGGGATTACGTAACTGTACGGGATTACGCAAATGTACGGGATTACGCAAATGTATGGGATTACGTAACTGTACGGGATTACGTAACTGTACTGGATTACGTAACTGTACGGGGATTACGCAAATGTACGGGATTACTAAATGTATGGGATTACGTAACTGTACGGGATTACGTAACTGTATGGGATTACGTAACTGTACGGAATTATGTAAACTACGAGAATACACAATTGTACGGCAATGGACCAGGTACGGTAATAGGTCTCAGAGCGGTAATAACTAACAGCACGGTAATAGGTAACAGCACGGTAATAGATAACAGCACGGTAATGAATAACAGCACGGTAATAAATAACAGCACGGTAATAGGTAACAGCACGGTAATAGATAACAGCACGGTAATAAATAACAGCACGGTAATAGGTAACAGCACGGTAATAGATAACAGCACGGTAATAGGTAACAGCACGGTAATAGATAACAGCACGGTAATAGGTAACAGCACGGTAATAGGTAACAGCACGGTAATAGGTCACAGCACAGTAATAGGTAACAGCACGGTAATAGATAATAGCACGGTAATAGCTAACAGCACGGTAATAGGTAACAGCACGATAATATATAACAGCACGGTAATAGGTAACAGCACGGTAATAGGTAACAGCACGGTAATAGGTCATAGCACGGTAATAGGTCACAGCACGGTAATAGGTCACAGCACGGTAATAGGTAACAGCACGGTAATAGATAACAGCACGGTAATAGGTAACAGCACGGTAATAGGTAACAGCACGGTAATAGGTCACAGCACGGTAATAGGTGACAGCACGGTAATAGATAATAGCACGGTAATAGCTAACAGCACGGTAATAGGTAACAGCACGATAATATATAACAGCACGGTAATAGGTAACAGCACGGTAATAGGTAACAGCACGGTAATAGGTCATAGCACGGTAATAGGTCACAGCACGGTAATAGGTCACAGCACGGTAATAGGTAACAGCACGGTAATAGATAACAGCACGGTAATAGGTCTCACCTCCCCAAGGCCAGTAGTCCACTGTAGCCCCTAGCTAGGCAGGCGTGGGAGAGTTTTTCGACTGGGTCCTGTGTATTTTTCATCAGGCGGGAGTATTGGTCTTGCAGTTTCCTTTCTCTTGAACTCATCTTTAAAAACTTTATAGTAATTTGACTTAACCTGAAACAGATTGGATTACAAATGAACAAACATCTACTATATAGGGAAGTTACGAGTTATTGGACAGTTCCTCATTTTCGAGCACCGAAAAATTACCACAAATTGTCAATATTGCCGGAAAATAAAGTTTAGATTGAAAAAGCTGTTCCAATAGAAAGGTTAAGTTACTTGACTTCTGCTATTTCTTTATAGATAGTAAAAAGTATGTGATAGCATAAAACATGAGCATGTAGGTAATAATTATAGTGTAATTAAAGGATATGAATTAGACCGAGCGAGACAATGCATAGGATGAGGTGAACTGTAATAGAATGCTGTGACAATGGCAGACTGAACATGCTAGGAAATTATTGTAACTAATAAAAGTTATATCTAAATTAATGCAACTAAATGAACTGAAATAAGTTATATCTAACTTAATTTATACTGGAAATATCGTCTGTTAATGTCCATTACGGTAAATATTGATATATTTTACTATTAAACATCGCCGATATTTTTTTAATCGGTTAATCTATTATTGTCGTAGATAAAGAAAAACTTTTAATCATTGATTAGAATCACCACTTTAAAGCCATTTAAATTTAGCGATAGACTACACTCTAATTGTCAGAACTAAATGAAAATAAGATTGAAATGATTTACTTAGGAAGATGTCTGACGTGATAAAAAAGAAGTAGCGCTTTTTCTCCTCGAGTTTCTGAAACTTTTCAATATTTACTTTTATTTGCGGAAGGAAAGTTTTAACTTCGAGATAGCAGTTTGGGAACAAGAAAGAAAAGGACTCATATTTTATAGTCAATGGAGTTCTTCACCTAGTCAATAGCCAGTGCGAAAAATAATCGTTTGATAAAATTAGTTTCGTTAAAAAACATAACTTGATAAATCAATTAGATTATGGACCCGGTCACACGAGCGTTTTTGGAGCGTTTTCAACGCTCCAAAATCGTCGCGTAACATGGATACATATGAAATGGGTTTAACAATAATTTCTTCAGAGTCAAAAACGCTGTGCAAAAACGCTCGTGTGACGGGGCCCTCAGCGCAGTACATTGGAAGTTTCATGACAGGTCTGCGGTAACTAATCCGCTTAGTCTATTTTAAGCATTAGTTTAATCAATTAAATTAAATTTAAATTGAACACCCGTGAAGGTTCTAGAGTTCATGCCTGTAAGAATAAACGGTTCTCAGCAGAACGTTTTAACTATGAAATTTGGTATTTAATGTCCATTGATATTTCATTATTTGATGACCTTTTCTGGGATGATAATAAAGGTCAAGAGTATATCGTAAAGGTCATTCTTTGCCCTTATATCCTTTAGTTCGAGACAGCACAGGTAAATGCAGGTAAGGCGTATTAATTAAGATCATCTAACCATAACACTGTAATCAATACATTTAGGAATGCAAGCACCGTAATAGGGATGTACAGATTGTACACATTGTACAGTTCCACACATAAATAGAGATAAGTGAAGATGGATATATACTAAGTCATTATTAGGGTCCAAGAAATGCATCTCTTTCGTCAATTTTTAACATACAGTAATGAAAGAATTGGAAAACTAATTGAAAATCACGTTTTTCAAAATTCCTTCTTTATAATTGAAAAAAAAGAAAATTCCCCGTAAAAAACTTTTTTTTCAAAAATATCATATTGGCGACGTCATAACTTTTGATCAAAGAAGAATTTCAAGAAACGTGACCTTCGCTCTGTTCTCCAAATCTTTCCCCATCCAAAGATACCCATATCATCACTCAATGTCGAAAATTGATGGAGGAGATACAGTTTTGACTCTCAAAAAGTAGTACCTTTCAGGGGAGCCAAATGAGCAAAACGAGTTTTTGGATTTTTTTTTTCAAATTTCAGAGTGGGAATTTTAAAACGTAATGGTAAGTATTTTGTTGTCCAAGTCTTTCCGCGTCCACTGATACCGATATGATCACTGTAACTCAAAATTTGACGTATGAGATACGTTTGATTTTTCTACCACGAACAAAAAAGATTCCTCATTTGATGTTTTATATGTGTATCGAATTTATAGTTTTACGATCTATTGTAAAGTTATTTTACGAATGTAAAATAAGTAAAGTTTTACGATCTATAATAAAATTATTCAAATTTTAATGTATTTTATCTATACATAGATAGAAAAGCTACAATAGATCGAATAGTTAGTTTCTTTTAATTTAATGTTATTCGTATCTTTTTTGAATATTTTTTCCGTTTTAATTATGCTGATTTGTTTTCTGATTTATCTTTTATGATATTTTTTTCAAATTTTTGTTATAATTATTTGTTATTATCTCAGTTATCCGTATTTCTATTTTCCGGATTTCTGTCATCCGGATCTCTATTATCCGAATGTTCCCAGACTAATTAAGTGGCTCCAAGCGATTTTGTGATTAAGCAATTAATTTTTTCGTATCTAATTACTGAAAGGGGGACACGTAAGATATATATTCACATCAGCCTTTATTATAAAAGTTATTCAATTTAATAAAAAGATGAGTTTCATGTTGTTAGATCATATAAAAAAATATATAATTTAACTAATTATTGTAATTGGTATCAATGATATCTACAGGTATCATGGATACCAATAAAATAACGAATTAAAATGTTATTTTATATAGTTCTTTTCTTACAAGATCGAAAAAGTAGAACCGTTCGATAACTCGGAACTCACCCTATCTATTTTTAATTCCCCAGGCAAAAAGGTATTTTTCCTGGGATATTCCCTTAGTATCACAGATATAAATAATTCTTGCCGGAGTCTTCATACTATTATAATAAATAATATAGTAACCAGGGTAAGTTCTGAATAAACGGTCAGTTCCACATCTTCGGTCATATGACAGTAATATGATTATTTCATTTTTATTGGTATAAGTGATACTTGCAGGTATCATGGATATATAAAAAATATTATTATATCGTTTTTTCTTATATGACCGAAGATGTGGAACTGACTGTTTATTCGAAACTTACCCTGACTTTCAATGTTTTTTTCTGCAAATAGTGATCCTTTGCCCACAAGAACCCCTCTCTTTGAGTCAGAGCCCCTGGTGGTGATATACAACATGATGTTTATGGACATGACGTCATGACAAGACAACATACTGATCCCAGGCACGAACAAATTGCGAGGTAAAAAGCCTTTCTATTTATTGCGAACTGCTGCGATAGAGTGTGAATAAAAGTGTAACAGTTTATAAGTCTAGGGAATTTACTGCCAGTGTTTCACTTACTTTGCAGTTACCAATGGTACGAATAGTAAAGTTAATTTAAAAACAAATCATAGTTATATGGAATGCTTGTTATTAATTACCTAATCTATTTTAAGCGAACGTTATTATTATACAAGTGATTAACATGCTTCAAGTTTTTTACAATAAAAATAAGGTATTTTATAAAAAAAATTCATTCCTAGATAAACTCTATTTCTGAAAAATATGATAGAATATAAATAAATGAGAAAAAATGGTATCGATACATATATGAGTTATAACACATTTCTATACGTCGGTGTTAAAGTTTTATATCAATATAAACATGTAATTATTTATATTCATTATTATATGATAAATGTAACTGAAATACTTGAAGTAAACTCCTCAGACTTATATACGTTTAATTTACGAATTATCGGTCGGTTTCGCATTTTCGGTCATATAAGAAAACACTATGAAAATATAAATTAAATAAGAATTATCGTAACATTATTTCTTATATGACCACAGATGTGAAAAAAAAACGAAATTTTTTAACTTACCCTAACTGAAATACTTGAAGTTAATTCCTTAGACTTATATACGTGAATAAAGTAACTCAAATAATGGTTGTCTTTACCGTGGACTTAACTGACAATGTAAATTCCTATGGTCAAATTTACAGTAATAAATTTAAATAATATGGTTTGTTAACTTGTTAGCGACACACGTATACCTCAATTATTTAATGCTATTAATTTCCAAACTAATGCTCACTAGATTGGAATTATAATATTAATCACAAATATAATGAAGGGTATACGTAATTGGGTCTAAAACATTTCATCCACGGACATCTCGTCCACGGACATTTCGTCCAACGGACATTTCGTCCTCGATTATCTTTATTTTGTATTTTAAATCGTATATGGGATATATTTCATATTATTTTTCACTATTACATTAATAGGCAGGTGTAAATATATAGTATTATTATTATGATTTAAGCCGAACCATTTCATATGAATACATAAATAATGTTTATTTATCGATTACAGCTATAAAATTAGATATGCTAACGGGTTGACTGTATCATTAAGTTATTTACATACTATAATATTTTGCATTAATTAATGATTTATGAGTATCCAAAATATGAAATAAAAGGACACTAATAAGACAAAATCTTGCAACGTAAGAAAGAGAATTAAATAGTAATAATAGAGGAAAATACTAATTATTTTATATGGTTTTATTATTAGTCTGAAAATAGTGAACAATCCGATAACACAGATGTTTTGACGTTTATATAATTAAACGTAACACTAAAATGTACCAATATCTAGTAATTCTTTTATATAAAATTTAAATATCAATCACTTGCTCAGTAGTATATACAATTATACATGTATGTATTTTACGTAGTGTGATCATAAAAAATAATTTCTGAACCAATATTGCTTCTAATATGCTAATCTGAGTAATAATATTGATGTTTATGGTACTTATTGTGAAAATACACCGCAAAAATTGTAGTTATTGTGAATATATGAAGAAAGTCTCCGTTTTCTATATTTAAATAAGTACTATAATAAGTTAGAGACATGTCTCACTATTACTACAGATTTTATAAGACCGGGACACAATAAAAGCGAGGCATGTCTGTATATCATTAAATAAAGCATTCAGTTTTATTGTTTTCTTGTTGCCGGTCAGTAGGAGTAGGAGAAGAAGATTGCGATAAGAATTAAGGCAAAGACCATTAATTTCTAATTACCATCAACAAAGGGTGTTTTCTACTTTTATATTGCAGAGGATATATACATAATATATTATAAGCAATATATACACATTATAATTACAATACAAAATAAAGCATTTCGTGGACGAATTATCCGTGTACGAAATGTCCGTGGACGAAATGTCCGTTGGACGAAATGTTCGTTGGATGAAATGTCCGTGGACGAGATGTCCGTGCACTTACGTAATTACGTCATGTATAATAAATAATGTCATGTGTGCTAAATAATGTCATGTGTAATAAATAATCTCATGTGCACACAGAGAAAGGATTAGTTGAATCAAATCATATTTGATTTGTCTTGACTAAATTTTATGGTTTATCTGTGCGCCTACCTACGTGGTGAGTTGCAGGTACTATTTAAAATGAGTTAAATTGACGTTGGTTAAAACAACACATATGTGAGTTGATTATTTTTAATTCCCGATGGTCACAACAACTACCTGTGATAGTCAAAACTGCTCGTGATGGTTGAACCAATTATATGTAATGGTTAAAACAACTACGGAACAAGGTTACATCAACTACTTGTGTATGTTTCTCCAATCACTCCTATGTGTTATACCAACTACTCGTGTAGGTTATACCAACTACTCGTGTAGGTTATACCAACTACTCGTGTAGGTTATACCAACTGCTTGTGTAGGTTGTACCAACTACTCGTGTAAGTTATACCAACTACTCGTGTAGGTTATACCAACTACTCGTGTAGGTTACATTAACTACTCGTATAGGTGATATCAACTACTCGTATAGGTGATATCAACTACTCATGTAGGTTATATCAACTACTCGTGTTGGTTATATCAACTACTCGTGTAGGTTATACCCACTGCTTGTGTAGGTTATACCAACTACTCGTGTAGGTTATACCAACTACTCGTGTAGGTTATACCAACTACTCGTGTAGGTTACATTAACTACTCGTATAGGTGATATCAACTACTCGTGTAGGTTATATCAATTACTCGGTTAGGTTATATCAACTACTCGTGTTGGTTATATCAACTACTCGTGTAGGTTATATCATATTCTCGTGTTGATTTTATCTACTACTTGTAAACTAAGTAAATGTATATCAACTATTATAGTGTAGGTTGAAAAATCGGTCTGGTTAGCAGTAGCCAGACTTTTTACAAGACATTTTCAGTCACTATATTTACTCTCTTAAATTATAATCTCGAGTTAGGTCCCGGTATCAATAAGATTAGACTATTTATTTACTAGGACCAAATCTAACATGTTCACATTTATTTTCTACTTTTGCTTCTGTGATATGCATACTATTTTAATTTTAAAAAATAATTGATCACCTAGACCTATCCTTGCTTTTTGAAATGTTTTCGATCCTATGAATTGATATATGGTTATCAGTTGTGAATTAATAGATTAGATTGAATAAGTAATCTCATCAGGTCAGTTTATAAATAAGTAGTTAGATGACATAAATAACTTTACGTAGTGATAAATAGGTACGCTAGATGAATTAATTAACCAGGCTAGATTACAAAAGTTGATAAATCTTTGATATGCTGCAATTGTACTATAACTTAATGAATAATAAATTAATGATAAAGCCTTTATCTTCTAAACCATATTTTAGTGCAATTCATCTTACTCATAGGCACTGATATTGAAATATGCTAATAGAATTACCAAGGTCAAATTGAAAACGAAATATAAACATTTAAGTTTTAGATTTATTATTTAGAAGTTTAATTTGAATTCTCGTCACTTTCTTTCACGACTGTAGGTTGCCAATTCCTGAAATAAGAGATTCGTATATTAATATATATTGAATAGAAATTCACAGTATCGTTCATATACATTATCAATAACATCACCTACTCTTTTTCCTTTTGTGATGAGATAGCGACAGCTTCGATATTCTTTTCATGTCTGGAATCCCTAAAAGCATATGAAAAAGTAAGCGCTAATCATATTGTAAATACATATTTAGAAATCATCTAATATTTTCAAATACTTACTTTGACCTAGCATAATTGTTCCTGAACCATTCAAAGGAATTGAAGAGGACTCCGATAGTTGATGACGTTGATCTACTTCATCAATTCTTCATCAAGATCTGAAAGTAGATTCAGAAAATATAGAAAACCATATATTAATAAAGAAATGAAAAGAATTATTAACTGAGAATTCTTTCATATAGGTAAATTATTTATATAAAATGTTAAACTAATTATAAATCTTCAGATGCAGTATAAATTTAGCTCTAATAAATGCAACGGATTTTTCTAGCTAATCCTCATAATTTTGTTCATTATACACTCATAATGTAGACTTTAATTAAATACCAAGAAAGTATAATATATCAAAAGGCTCACCTCTGGTTGGAGTTCTCCCTGCTAAATCCCTGGACGGTGTTCTCCTCCGACTACCTCCCTGGATGAAGTTCTCCCAGTCATAGAAAACTAGGGTCAAGTAGGTAAATTGCGGCACTGCGGTCTCTTATCTCAGAAACATTAATAACCATCATGACTTCAAGGCACTCGTGAAATGAATAGAACCTATCATAAATTGAGCTTAAATTATGATGTTCAACAATTCAGTATATAGCTAAACTAATTTCAGAATGATTTTGAGACTCTCTTAATAGGGTCACAATTAGAAATTAATGAACCGAATTTGGCTGTGTAACCCTACCTATAGGTACACCAACTAGTTTTAAAATATATAGATTATCAGACCACTTTACTTAAGATACTAGGATAAGTTCCGAAATATCGGACGGCTCCACATTTTCGGTCGCGTAAGAAAAACTATATTAAATTAACTTTTATTTTAATTAGCTATTAGGTAGCTATATACTATATTTCATACGTGACCGAAAATTTGAAATCGCCTGATAATTTGGAACTTACCCTATTCTGAGGACAGCGGAGTAACTGCCTAGCCTATGTAGAAGGGGTGTGGGTCATAAGCCCCCCCCTCCCCGGTCATGAGCCCCCCTAGGTCATAAGCCTCCCGGTCAAGAGCCCCCCCGGTCATGAGCCCTCCCGGTCATGAGCCCTCCCGGTCATGAGCCCCCCTGTTTTTAAATCTTTATTTACCTATACTATTTAATCCTTATTGACACTTTTGTAGTTCATTACTGAATAGACATAAAATATATGTATATCGGGGGGCATGCCGCCCCCGAACCCCCCTGCCAGATCATTATACAATCATGAAGTGTGCAGTACAACAAACTAGCGGATATAACAAACTACATTAGTAACTCTCAGTTATTTCTATCTAAGTAATTCTTCATTTGTTTAACTAGGTAAATAAGAATTAAAAAAACAGGGAGGGGGGGGGGCTCGTGACCGGGGGGGGGGGGGGGGGGGGCTAAAGACCTAGGGGGGCTCATGACCGGGGGGGCTCGTGACCGAGGGGGCTCATGACCGGGAGGGCTCTTGACCGGGGGGGCTTTTGACCGTACCCCATGTAGAAGGTATTGACACTGAAAAAAAACAGCTAGGTAGGTATGATGCTTAAATAAGTTAACATATAATAATTTAGGAAAAATAGTTTGGATATCAGTTTACAAACTGGAAGGCAGTAATCAAAATTTATTATTATAAAAGTTATATACTGATAATCAGCTCTTAAAATAACTACCTATATAAAGCCACCAAACTATCAATCACCAATATTTTAGAATATTTAGGCAGACATTTATCAATTTATTAATGGAATTAATTAATAATCGATTAGTGCATATAACGCTATTGTTTGCACTTAAAGGTCCTCTCCAGGCTCCGGGAAAAAAATGAGTTTATTACATAATATTATAGAACTAAGGTCTACGATCATTATTCTGTAAACCGTATACAATTCGGTTCAGTATATATTTTATAATTTGTTTTGAAGTTTTTTAATACTCTGTGAGCAACAATTGAGCGATACACTAATCTGATGCTCAAGAAGAAGATTGTACACTCTTTGTTTTTGATTACAAATTTGAATTTTATAAACAAACCATGCGTTTTCGGCCTTTATTTAAATTATTTTAGATATTAATTGTTTCCTAAAGTATATAAACGTTTCTATTATAAGTTCATTCAATTTTATACCTTTACACGAATATTAAATGGATTTATTATACCTAATACCTAGTTGACAATCAAAACAAATGGTGTACATTCTCTTTCTTCAGGCTGAAAATTTCTTAAATTAGTAAATCGGAAGTAAAATAGGTTTTGTAGAGTTTTGATTTTAAAAATCTTTAAAAGCATATAAAATTAAAAATATGCTACCAAATTCGATGCAGTTTGCAGCAAAATGATAAGGAACATTAGCCTCGTTAAATAAAGCAATAAAAATATTTGCTTGGAGGGGACCTTTAAACTAAAATGGTATTGAGGAGCGTTCACATTCAACACGTAACACACTTGAAACAAGATTTGAACTGTAAAGTATCAACCGATTAATTGGCTTTGAGGAAAGCATAAGTTGCCACTTACTCATTTGATTGAACTCACACATAAACTTTAAAAAAAAGTAGCACTAACTCTCATAGTAAGTTAATTTATACACCAGATGAATAAGATTAACAATCTTTGTGGGTTACATTATCACACTATGTCATAGTTGTTTTAACTCACACCTAAACTTACAAAAAAGTAGCGCCAACTCTCATAGTAAGTTAATTCATACACTGCAGAATACACTGGATTAACAGTCTTTGTGGGTTACTATAACACACTATGTCATAGTTGATTTAACTCGCAATTAAACTCAAAAAAGTAGCGTCAACTCTCATAGTAAGTTAATTCATACACCAGATACATTGAATTGACAATCTTTGTGAGTTACTTCAACACACTATATCCTAGTTGTTTTAACATATGTTCAAACTCCCAAAATGTAACTCCAACTCTCATAGTAAGTTGATTCAATCCATAAAATGATTTGAATTAACTATGTTTGGTGACACACACGTCATAGTTGTTTTGACACACATGAAAACATGAATATAGTCAAACCAACTCACGTAATAAATTGATTCAAAGCATAAATTGTTGACCCATAAAATATGAGTAAACTTTTTTCTCTGTGTGTGCTAAATAATGTCATGTGTGCTAAATAATGTCATGTGTAATAAACTAAGTCGTGAATTAATATATGGAATTGAAATATTCAGTTCGAAGCCTCATCATAAATAGATTTACCACTAGTTTACCTTTGATATAAAACTAAAAACAAGAGCCACAATATTTAAATATTGTCAAATATACAACCAAACACATCAAATTGCTATCGCTGCAATATTCACACCAAAATATTCACTACAATGTTTTCATTTTTTCTCTGTTTCAGCAATGTGTCAGAGAAAATTATTCTGGCAAAATAAAATGTAGTGGAATAACATAATAGGAAAATATACTGTATTATTATAATGGCAATAATATATTGGAATATTAAGGCGTGAGAATTACTTAACGCTCAGCTGACCATGCGTAGAATTAACTAAAGATTTAAAGGCTTAGACTGCATGTACAGTGCTTACACTGTATATACAGGGCTTACACTGTATATACAGGGCTTACACTGTATCTACAGGGCTTACACTGTATGTACAGGGCTTACACTGTATATACAGGGCTTACACTGTATGTACAGGGCTTACACTGTATATACAGGGCTTACACTGTATATACAGGGCTTACACTGTATATACAGGGCTTACACTGTATGTACAGGGCTTACACT
>CANNZV010003884.1:25448-77670 GCA_947561585.1 Caprella mutica | reverse complement strand
GACTTTCCAAGCGGTAGCAATCCTTAGTGGTTTTAGTCTTAGTTCATCCATTATATCGCACTATTTTCTTCACGAATTGATACTAAATATTTTCTACAAAATTTTAATCCTTTGTCGTCTCTATCCATTCCAGATATTCCGCTTTGTAAGGAGTATCATTCAATTCCACTATCATTTTTGCTAAGGCTTTTTCCACCAATTCAATAAAAGCCGCTTTAGTTGCTGCCTCTATTTTCAATGCTAATGCTTTAAAAGCCATCGGGTGATTTTTTATATAAGGTTAAATTTATTTAATTAACAACACTTTTGCATTTTTCAAAAAAGAGGAATAAAAATCCTCAAATCGAGCATCTGCCCTCAATATGCTTGCCTCGCCATCATCTGTTTTTAGCTCTCTGATAAGATGACGTAATGACTTGGCATTCAGCTTGTGTTTGACGGTGTTTTCAATACAGTCAAATGCTTTTTCTATTTCGCCAATAGCGGCATACAAACAATAGGCATTCCAATAAATACTTGGATTATTGGGTGCATAAGGCAAGGAGTGTTTTACTATTTTCAGGTATCGTTCTTTGTCAATAGGGATTCCATTTCCATTGGAAGGAATCAGAAAGTATATGGCATTGACCCAAGCGGAAGAGTCCAGGTGTTCTTGATAAATAGGCGCGGTAACAGATAAAAAGAAATCTATGATTTCAACTATTTTTGAGGGACTATATTTGCTACGGGTAGTGAATCCATAATTAAATAGATAATCAGAATCTTCGGCATTCGTAAAAGCGGACTTGAATTTTTCTAAGAGAAGCGTATTATTTTCTTCCTTTATTTTATAAAGAATTTCAGTAAAAATTGGCGGATTACAGATGATTCTTTCCTGTAGATAAGCGTTTGTACTGCTGTTTACGAGTGGATATAAATCTATGACCGCATCGGATTTTTTAATATAACTAATCCATAAATCTATTTCTGATGAAGTAAATTTTTGAATACTATTTTCGACTTCCTCCAGTTTTCCCTCTTTCAACTGTTTGTATAACAGCTTCATTGGATTCCATACTTCAAGCCCCAAAAGTGCCGTATCCATCTCATACAGGGTCAAGATTTCTTCAAAGTACAATTTCAAGTTTTCTACTATAGCAAGAGGGAGTAGCGGAAGTTCTGCTTCTACTTCTTTAACAATAGTACTCAACTGTTTTTCACTTTGGTAATGCCAGTCATTATATTTCGTACCAGCTGCTTCCTGATCTTCGCTTCGGTAAACAAATTGTATCGGGCAAATATTGTTCACCTCCAAAACGGACGCTCGAATTTCTGCATTAAAATTCTCAATATCAGGTATCGCAATCTCAATATGTCCATAGCCAAATTCAGAATAAAGATTGCACCATTTACCTTCAAAATCATCTGCTGAAGCGCCATATTCCATTGGCAATACTTCAATAATAGCGGCGACTTGCTTAGAGGTAGGAGCTATTTTAAAACGAATGTTCAGTCCGATAAATTCGAAATAAGTGGCTTCGCCTGCTCCAAAAAATGGAAATTTATAATGCATCTTGTTTATATTTTAATTGGTTCAACAAACATTCTTTCTCCTCAATATCTGTACGTACCTCCAAAAAAGTAGGTTGATAAAGGCTGCCTCCTTTGTAGGCATACAAATATCGGACTATCACGTTAAGACCTCCATTCGCTATTGGCAAAATGATAAAATTGTCTTTTATTTTTAGATTAGCATCCACCAAGTAACAACGTTCATCTGGACGAAAATCATCCTCAATTATAAAATCCGTTCCATTTCCAATTCCTGCAAACCGCCATCTGTTTCTCACATTGCTAAGTACTCGGACCTAACATAAGCTATTTTACAAATTTTGAAATTTCAAAAAAACTAAATAGAAAATCATGATAGGTAAGAACATTATTGACTTTCAAACACTTCAACTCTTTACTTCCCCCCATCGCCAATATGGGTGTTAAAGAATAAATCTCTCCAACTTTTAATTGACCTAAATTTGTTTTCGCATCCAGAAAAAGCGAACGACCGAGCCATTCTTCTTGCATCTCAACATCCATAAGGAAATCTGAAAAGAAATCTATTGCATCCCAGGTCATCACTTCAGTCTTACAATATTGTGTATCTATAATGCAAATATCCTCATCCGTTTTTGTCAATTTTCTGTAGTAAAAAAGGTCGCCAAATGCATTTATGGCAAATGGGATATACCCTTCTTTTTCACCACCCAACCATGACCAAAGTAAAGGTTCATACGCTATAGGATTCACCAATTCTATTAAACCATCTCCATACTTCCCTAAACCTGAACTTGACCAAATAGATATCAATACATTAGGGGCGATAGTTCGATATTTTTTAATAACATCTTCTGATAAAGGGGTACACTCAACAGGAAGAAGTTGGTTAGAAAGTTTCTCTTTCATAGTTAAAAGGTCTAAATTTATTTGCTTTGTCATTCATTACAGCTATACGGAATGACAATAATTTTTATATAATTTATACCTAAATACAAGGAAAAACAAATACGATTGATAAGTGTAGAGCGGTAGTTGATATTTGTAAGAGGACAGGAAAGATAATATGGATTTCAATAAATGCTATGACTGCATAAACTGCTTAATTTCTGCCTTTTTGCGAGTAGAAACAGGTACCAAATCGGCGTTAGACATTTTCAAAAAATCTCCTTTTTCAAGCGAATAGATGTGCTTCGTGTTTACCAAATGAGATTGATGACAACGAATAAAAGTATCATCCAAAAGAGATTGATAATGTTTGATGTTTTTAGAAATAATAATTTTTTTCTTGGCAGTTATAAAACGGGTATAAGCCCCTTCAGCTTCCAGTCGAATAATATCCTCAACAAAAAGGACAAAAGTTTGGTCAGCTGTTTTGAGGGCAATTTTTTTAGGTTTTTCTTGTAAGTTATTTTTTGTAACAGCTATCAATTCCTCATAGGCTTCCTCCTGCTGAAGGACTTGCAAGGCTTTGTCAACCGCTTCTTTTAATTCAAAAGGGTCGATAGGTTTTAGCAGGTAATCTATCGCACTAAATTTAAACGCCTTAATGGCAAATTGATTATAGGCAGTTGTAAAAATGATTTTAAAATCAATATTCTTTTTTTGTTCTAAAAAGTCAAAAGCATTTCCATCTTCTAACGCTATGTCTAAAAAAACAAGCGCAACGGACTCTTTTTCCAGAAATCGAATCGCCTCTTCTACCCTGGTCACTTCCCCAATTATTTCAAGTGAGGTTGCGTCAAGTTCAACATTTTAACGAGTGCTTCTCTGGCATTTTGTTCGTCTTCGACAATTAAAGTTCTAATCATAATTTTAACGCAAATTTTATAGTAGTTCCCTTTTCATTGGAAGCAATTTGAAAAGAAGCTTCTTCGTTTTTGTCTTCTAATTCCAGCCGTTTTTTAAAAATATCAATAGCATGTATCTTGCCATCGGACTCCACTTTTGAAAAGCCACAACCATTGTCTACTAATTCAAATTGAAGGACATTTTTTTGTTTTGAAATCGTCAAAACAATCTTTCCTTTCTCTTTTTTATTTTTAAATCCATGTTCAATACTATTTTCCACAAAGGCTGTATCAATAAAGGCGGGACTTCCATTAAATCAAGGTCGACCTCTGGATAGACATTAATTTCATAGTTGAATTTATTTTTTAAAGCGCAGATTTTGTGCATCCATATAATTTTTGAGTGCATCCAATTCTTCTCTCAAAGTTATCTTTCTTTGATTGATAAAATCAAAATTTTGCCGAATGAGTTTTGCAAAGCGAGAAATATAAGAAGCAGACTGAATCGGATTATTATCCAAAAGAGAATTCTGAATAGCGGATAGCACATTGAAGATAAAATGAGGATTCATTTGAGAGCGAAGTACTGTTTGTTCCAACATTACTTTTTCTTTGGCCAACTGCACCTTCCCCATTTTATTACGCTGCCAAAGAAATAGCATTGTCAAAAATACCAAACCTGCTAAAGTGCTAAAGATGATTAGATTTTTCTTATTCAATTTTTTGGTCTGTTCTAATTCTTTTTCTCTTGCTGCCAGTTTATACTGATTTTCTACTAATTTGAATTTTTCCTGATTCTCATTTTCTTTTTCCAACAAATAAAGAGAATCCCTTTGTTTTTGATAAATTAGAGCGTTTTGAAAATCTTTTTCTTTCAAAGAAATCGTCAAAAGGAAATTGTTTAGTTCTCGTTGAAGGCTGATATTATCTCTTTGTTGCTCTATTCCTAAAGCTTTTGCATACGTAAACTTAGCATTTGTCAAATCATTTGTATTCAAGTAATAATTACCCAGATTACGAAGTGGAGACGAATTCAAATAACTTATTTTATCATTCAATTGAATGGCTTTTTCATACAAGCCAACAGCCTCTTCAAAACGCCCTGATGCTTCATAAATCAAACCTATGTTATTATAGGATTTCGCAATCGCTTTGTCATTCTTAAGCAACTGGTTGAGTGTTAAAGATTTTTCATTATAAATAATAGCATTATTAAAGTCTCCAGTATTTTTATAAATGACCGCAAGGTTATTATAGGTCGCTGAAAGCGCCATGGTGTCCATTGGATTAGATTGGATTTCTGCAGCTTGTTTAGTGAAGTCAATTGCTTTTTGAAAATCTTTATATAAGTAATGAACATGAGCCAGAGAATTATAGACCTTGGCACTCAATTGGGCATCGCCTAATTGTTGGGCTTTTTCCAAAGCGATTAGCAAATGTTCGACTCCTTCTTCTTTTTTATCTAAAAAAGGATAACTCGTACCTAAATAAAAGTGATTACGTGCAATATATTCTTGATGTTGTGTTTGTTTAAAGAAAGTAGCCGCAATAGTTAACTCTTCCACTGCTAATTTATATTTATTCAGCACCGCAAAGTTTTTTCCTTTCTGATTATGCAAAATCCCTTTTTCCAAATCATTATACGTCTTGACAGCTAACAAACTATCAATGTATAGATTTGCCTCATTTTTATCACTTTTAGCTTTAATTGCGCTAATCAAAGTTTCCACATGTTGCTCTTTATGCTCTTGTGCCGATAGATTTGAACATACCCAGAGAAAGGAAAAACTTATTAAAAAGTATTTAATCATTTGATTTATTAAATCAGTATTGCTAAGGAACGCGAATTAAATAAATTCAGATTTTTGAGAGAGAGAGTTTGGTCTTAGTTTTTGCTTTGAAAGTGCGATTTATGTTAGCGCAGCGATATAATGAGCATTTTTAAAGTGAAAAATAAGGGCAAAATATCCTCTCAAAAACCTGAATTTATTTTGTTCGCGTTCCTAAGTAGGAATCCTATTTTTCGACCACGCTTGTAATTCTTTTTTTTGACAAATTTAAGAGGATTTCTTACAAATAAAAATCGGCGTTCAAAACTCCAAAAGTCTTAAACGCCGAGTTTTTCAAACAGCCCCGTGCCGTGAGCCGTCTCTATTTATCTTCTGCCAAAAACGGATAGCGATAATCCGTAGCTGGCACAAAAGTTTCCTTGATTGTGCGTGGCGAAACCCATCGGTATAAATTCAAAACAGAACCCGCTTTGTCATTCGTACCTGATGCTCGACCACCACCGAAAGGCTGCTGTCCGACGACTGCGCCCGTTGGTTTGTCATTGATGTAGAAGTTACCTGCAGCATTGCGCAAGGCATAAGCTGCTTCATTGATAACGGTTCTTTCTTTGGCAAAAATCGCTCCGTCAAGGCATACGGTGAAGTCGAATCCACCAATTTCAAAATATCTGCCCATTTTTTGTCTTCATACACATAAATGGTCAAGACTGGTCCGAAAATTTCCTCGCACATCGTCGTGTAATCTGGCTTTTTCGCCAAAATTACGGTCGGCTCTACGAAGTAACCTTTTGATTTATCGCAGTTGCCACCAAAAATGATTTCTGCATTTTTGTCTTTTTTCGCTTTTTTGATGTAGTTGGCGATTTTGTCGAAAGATTGCTCGCTAATCACAGCATTTACAAAGTTAGAGAAATCCTCTGGCGAACCCGTTTTGATGGATTTCAAATCTTTTTCCATGTGCTTAGACACGGCTTTCCACATGCTCTTAGGAATGTACGCGCGCGAGGCTGCCGAACATTTTTGACCCTGAAATTCAAAAGCACCTCTAATCAACGCCGTCGCTACTTCCTTCGCATCCGCTGATTTGTGTGCTACTACGAAATCCTTTCCCCCCGTCTCCCCAACGATGCGTGGATAAGTTTTGTATTTGCTGATGTTTTGGCCAATAGTTTTCCACAAATGCTGAAAAACGCCTGTGCTACCCGTAAAGTGCAATCCTGCAAAATCTGGGTGATTGAAAACTACTTCACCTGCTTCTGGCCCGTCACAAAACACCAAATTGATGACACCTGGCGGTAAACCTGCTGCCTCAAAAACTTCCATAATCACCTGTGCTGAGTAGATTTGCGTTTCGGCTGGCTTCCAAACAATCGTGTTGCCCATCAAAGCAGGCGCGGCGCATAAATTACCCGCAATTGAGGTAAAGTTAAACGGCGTAATGGCAAAAATAAAGCCTTCCAATGCACGAAATTCTAAGCGATTCCAGATGCCCGGCGCGCTTTGTGGTTGCTCTGCATACACTTGGAGGGCATACTCCGCATTGAAACGCAAGAAAATCACAAAATTCACAAACGGCGTCAATCTCTGCTTGAAACGCATTTTTGGATTGTCCCAACATCGTCGCGGCATTCATTTTGGCGCGGTAAGGTCCTGCCAATAAATCTGCGGCTTTTAAGAAAATAGCGGCACGGTCTGCATACGCCATATTTTTCCCAACCTTCTTTGGCTGCCAATGCGGCGTCGATGGCTTTTTTGACGTGGCTGCTATCGCCCATGTAGAAATGTCCCAGAGTGTGGTCGATTTCGTAAGGAGGATGGATAGACACTTTGTTTTTGGTGGTCACTTTTTTGCCACCAATGGTCATTGGAATGACTACTTTTTTCGCCTTCATTTTTTTGAGGGTCGCCTGCAATTCTGCTCGTTCGGCAGAGCCTGGCGCGTAGGATAATACCGGTTCGTTTTCTGGGAATGGTACTTGAAATACTGCGTTTGACATTATTATTAGGTTTTATCTTTTAGAAAATTTAGGTCTGACTTTTTAGGAAAAACAGCATTTAAACAACTGAATTCCTTAAAGGATGCAATTTTCCGAAAAAAATAGAGAAAGGATGCGGAATGAGGAAGGAATTTAAAAAAATTGTGGATTTGATGAGTTTCTTGTTAGTCGTTATCAATTGCAAATTGATAATTTTTAATATTAAAAGAATGAAAATCAAAATCAAAATGGCATCGTAGCTCCATTTTGATTTTAATTTGCATTTTGATAAAGGTGACCGACGGCAGGCTATTTCAAGACAATCTTCCCACTCCCCAACAAACGCCCTGCCGCTTCCATTCTAAAAATATAATGCCCTGATGAGAGTTGTCCACGTTCAAAAATTATATTGATTCGTCGAGAACGTATCTTTCTGAATCTGTTGACTACTCAAGTCAAACAAGCGGAAGGTAATTTCTTGATTGCTTGGATTATTATTTCAAAAGTGGTATGGCTATCAAATGGATTAGGATAAACCTTGATGGCATTTGTTTTATCATTTACTTCGTCTTCGGTATTGGAAGAAATGTCTATTTCAACAAAATTTTCACCAATGACATGATACGCATCTTCCGTAATCACTGGCGTATTATAATCGAAATAAATGGCGGCACTGTTCAAAATTTCCGTACCAATTGGATTGTCTTCCCGTTGCTTGATTCTAAATTTGACAAAGCCCATTGAGCCTGCTTCATCAATATCTTTTTGCGGAAGCATGATGTCGTTGAAGGTAAATTTCAAGACATTGGAATTGTACAAGTCAAACTCATAATGATGGCTACTCGCACCCGGAACGACGGTATATTCATTCAAAGCAAAAGATAAAGTATCGCGGTTGACCACTCTAAATGCAGTATCTGTTCCTTCATTTTGAAAACGAATCAAATACTCAATATCCGTATTCGGTTCGATAAAATGCTCGTCGGAATAACCGCGCGGGAAAGCCTGTTTGTCATTCGGGTCATAAGAACTCGTATTTTCCCGACAATGAATGTCCACAAATGGATTTGCGTCATTTGAGAAACTCAATGACGTGTCCCATACTACCTGGTTCAGGACTACATCCTTCAACAGCGATACTTGGTTGACTGTTGCCTGGATGTCCGTAGCTTTGATCGGCTTCCATGCGGATAGTTGCACCATCAGTAGGCATATATATAGTAGTGTCTTTGCCACTCTCCAATAAAAATCCTCCTACAAGTCCGATGATTTGGTCTTCGATAATGATAAAATTCATTGGGGCTTCCATGTCGCCCCATCCTTCGTTTTGAATTTAAATTTGACAGAATCGTATTCACAAATGGCATCAATGGTGATGCTTGACTGGTCCCAAGCAGGATTTATCGGCACACATAAGGAATCTGGATAGGCATAAGCTTCCACACAATGCGTCTGTCCAATAATAGCGGTAGAAATCCAGCGTGGCATAGATATTAAATTCGTGGCAGGTGAAAATCGGTACATTGCCTACTGGAAAAATTAAATTATTGCCATTGTGAATAACCATTACATCAGCACTGTCAAAATGTAAAAAGTCATCCAATGTAATATCAACAACAGCGTTTACGGCGTCAATTGTTCCATTATTACAATAGTTAACGCTGTAAGTTGATTGAAATCCAGGACGCAAGTGGTTGACTGCGAATGTCAGTTTGCATAGCAGGACAATCAATTTGGGAAGCGATGGTATAATTGACGTGTTCCGTCTCAAAAACACCTTCAAATTCAACCGTTATTGTATCTTGACAAACTTCCCAATATGGTGATAAAGCAATCGGCCAAACCGTATAATTACCCGCAGGAACATTTACAGAGAAATTACCTTGGCTCGTCCGTTATAGTATAGTAAGTGTCAGAACCAGTTACTTGAATAATTTGATTTGGGGCAACTTGAGAAGCATTTTCAGGGCCACAACCTCCAGAAACCACAGAAATATTACCTGTAATTGTATTGGCAATTGAAATATTAGACCCATCACTTTGTACCAAATACATGTCTGAATCGCCTGCTCCATAGCTCTTCGTCGTCCCTGCAATCGTAATGCTACCAGATTGATTCAATAAGAGGGAAGCCCCAATTTCAAAATCGCTATCGCCATAAGTTTTAGAAAAAATAAGCTCTGAATCGTCGATGATATAATAGAATAATTGCGAATTTCAGCATTACTTGTTGTGCTGTTAGTTAGGTGAGTTCCTGTTACGGCTACTTTTCCATCCCTCATTGATTCTATAGCGCAACTAATTTGAACTTCTGGCTGAGGGATTGAAATCCACTGTGAGTTTTCGCCTTCTGTATCTGTTTTTAAAACAAATACATCGTCAGTCAAACCTATTTGATGCTCCGTTCCTGTTAATAATAGCGTTGTTTTATCTTTAGAAATTGCCAGGTCATAAGCGATTTCTTTTACAGAAGGATTGCCATAAGTCTTGCGCCAAATTTCATCTCCATTGGCATCAATTTTAAAATTAGCGCATCATAATTATCGCCTTCAAAAATAGTTCCACCGATAATCAAAGTATTATCTGATAGCTCAATCACGCCAAATCCATCATCGTATTCTTCGTTACCATAAGTTTTTTCCCAAATGGTCGTCCCTTCCGCGCTAATTTTGGCAACAAAAACATCTTTGTCTAATTCGTCTGTACTATTTGAGGTGTAATTTTTTGTGTAATTTCCAATCAAAAGATAGTTGCCGTCTTGTAAGGCTATCGCCTGTCGGCCTTGCACGGAATCAAGCACCGTTTTGTATTTCCAAAGCCGATTACCCAAAATATCGGTCAGGATTACTATACCATTATATATACCGCTTTTTAGTTGTGCTCCACCAATAAGATAGCCGCGATTGTGGGCTTGTGCTACGCTTCCCGCAAATTCATCCTGATATTGCATACCAAAAGTAGCTTGCCATTCTTTTCGTCCATCAGGGTCTGTGCGAAGGAGTGTAATGTCTGAGTAATTGATATTAAAATCGACGGTTGAAGTCGTGCCAACCATCACATAACCACCATCTGCCAATTGAATTAAATCGTTTGCCGCTTCTTGATTGCTACTCCCATACGCACGTTCCCAGCCCTGCGCATGGCTGGATGCAAAGGTTAGCAACAACAAAGTTGTTACAAATAATTTATTGATGTATTCCATTTTCATGGGTATAGGTATTTACAAATTTAGAAGAAATCAGGGCTAAGATTTGATGTGTTTTGCTCTTTTTGATAAAATATACCTTCTGTAAAAATTGTCTGATGCGAGAGCCTGCTTCTAAATTCTTCCAAGAAAATCATCTTCGGAAAACCTTCCCAAACCTAAAAAAATGGCATCTCCGACTTTTAATTTATTCACTAAAAAAACGTCGGAAATACCCTTGCTACTAAAGTCTGTTAAGTTGGAAAATATTTCTAAGCCTAAAATTCAGCATTTATTATCGCTTACACAAATACAAAAAAATAGGATTATCGGATTTTTTTATTACTTTTGAAGCAGCACCTTGTGTTTTCTTTGAACTAAACATCTGATTATTAGTTTTTTATAAGGGGTTTTATAATGTGAAATACTCGAATTTTATTAGTAAAAATGCAGAATTCTAAAATAATAAAAATACTAAATAAGCTATCTAAAGACGAATTTAAATTGTTAGACAAATTTGTTTCATCTCCTGTGCACAATCGGCATCAAGATGTTATCCTGCTATTTGCTTATTTGAAAAAGCATTTACTGACGAAAAAGAAGCATTTAAGTAAGGAAAAAATCTTTGAACATTTATTTCCAAATAAAAAATTTGAGGCGCAAAAGCTACATTACGTCAATTCTTATTTATTGAAAGTCGTCGAAGAATTTCTGGCGTGGAAAGAGTGGAAAGAAGACAAAGTGAATCAACAAATTTATCTAATCAAATCGTATAGCAAGCATGGTTTGGGTCAACCAGTACAAAAAAGCTTTGAAGAGGGTGTACAGTTGCAAGAAAAACTCCCCTATAGAAATGCAAACTATTATTGGCAGAAATATCAACTACATTTTGGGCAAATTAATCATTATAAAACGCTTGGTCGAAATGTGAATTTCAACCTACAAGAATTTTCTGAATTAATTGACACGTCTTTTATTGTAGAAAAATTAAAAAGTTCTTGCGCCATGATTAGCCATCAATCGGTGACGCAAAAAAATTACGATATGGGACTGTTGTCCGATGTATTTAGCTATATTGAACAGCGAGATTTACTCAAAAATCCAGCCATCGCCATTTATTATTATGCTTATCATGCCTTGTCAAATTATGAGGATATGGATAGTTTTTTGGAGTTAAAAAAACTGTTATTTGCGAATGAAGCGAAATTTGCGACGACCGAATTGAGTGATATTTACTTGGCAGGCATCAATTTTTGTATCAAAAGATGGAATCAAGGTGACCGCGAAATTATGGAAGAAATCTTTCAGTTATACCGCGCAGGCTTGAATGTTGATGTCTTTTTGGACAATCAAATTATCTCCAGATGGACTTACAACAATATTATTATCGCTGGACTCTTGCGGAAAGAATATGATTGGGTCAAAAATTTTATTTATGATTTTGCAGAACGACTGCCCGAAGAGCATCGAGAGGCCAGTTTTAGTTATAATTTAGCAAAGTATTATTACGAAATCGGTGATTATAAGCAGGCAATGTCTCTTTTGCAGCAAGTAGAATATGATGATTTGCTTCACATTATGGGCGCGAAAATCATTCTCGCCAAAATATATTATGAATCATCTGAAATTGAAGCATTAGACAATTTGATAAAAAGTGCGCAAACCTTTATCTATCGTAAAAAAGTAATGGGGTATCACAAAGAAGTATATCTCAGTATTTTTAATTTTTTTAAAAAATTAATAAATATCAATCCTCATAATAAAACAGAATTAGAACAACTAAAAATTGAAATTTTAGAAAAAAAACAACTTCCTGAAAAAGACTGGTTGCTTCTGCAAGTTCAAAAAAATCTTTAATCAACAGCTACCTATCATATGGCAAAAATAATCATACCTTAAATAATCGTTTAAAATTCCTTTATTTCCCCTACCATTTTTATCCTTTTTCCTACCTTTGTGCCTTCTTGAAATTTGGGGTGTAAAGAACCCCTCAAATACTCAATCTATTCGGTTGACTATTTTTCTACAAAAACAAGGCAAAATAATCGAAGTGACAGTTAATCTTTTTGCCGAATTCCCCTTTGTATTGTAGTCAATAATCGGATTAGTTCCATACGGATAATCGAATCAATCGAAATTAATCGAATCAATCAATATGCCTTATTTATTTACATCAGAATCTGTTTCTGAAGGACACCCAGACAAAGTATCCGACCAAATTTCGGATGCCCTTGTTGACCACTTTATCGCGTTTGACCCAAGCTCAAAAGTCGCTTGTGAAACCCTCGTAACTACTGGACAGGTAGTACTTGCCGGTGAGGTCAAAACGAAGACTTACTTAGACGTACAACAAATTGCGCGTGACGTCATTACTCGTATCGGCTACACCAAGTCGGAGTATATGTTTGAAGCCAACTCTTGTGGCGTTTTATCTGCCATTCACGAGCAATCTCCTGACATCAATCAGGGTGTTGAGCGTGCTAAAAAAGAAGACCAAGGTGCAGGTGACCAGGGAATGATGTTTGGTTACGCAACCAGCGAAACCGATAACTACATGCCATTGGCGTTGGATTTGTCTCACAAAATTTTGCAAGTAATGGCGGACATCCGCAAGGCTGGCAAAGAGATGACTTACTTGCGTCCAGATAGCAAATCTCAGGTGACTATCGAATATTCTGATGATAATAAACCGCAAAGAATCGACACCATCGTTGTTTCTACGCAGCATGATGACTTTGATAAAGACAAGAAAATGTTGGCGAAAATCAAGCGCGACGTCATCAACATTGTCATTCCACGCGTGAAAGCGATGTGTAATAAAAAGACACAAAAATTATTTGGTAGCAAAATCACTTACCACGTTAATCCAACGGGCAAGTTCGTTATCGGTGGTCCTCACGGTGATACTGGTTTGACTGGTCGTAAAATTATCGTTGATACTTACGGTGGTAAAGGCGCGCATGGTGGTGGTGCATTTTCTGGAAAAGACCCATCAAAAGTTGACCGTTCGGCAGCCTATGCAACCCGTCACATTGCGAAGAACTTGGTAGCAGCAGGGGTGTGTGAAGAAATTTTGGTACAGGTATCTTACGCTATTGGTGTGGCTCAACCAACCAATATTTATGTCAACACTTACGGTTCTGCTAACGTGAAAATGAACGATGGCAAAATCGCAAAAATTGTTGAGAAAGTATTCGATATGCGTCCTTACCACATCGAAAAACGTTTAAAATTGCGGACACCAATTTATTCTGACTCTGCTGCTTATGGTCACATGGGACGTACGCCAGAGAAGAAAACGGTAACGTTCACAGATGGTTCAGGCAAGACGATTTCTAAGAAAGTGGAGACATTTACTTGGGAAAAATTGGACTATGTGAACAAAGTAAAAAAAGCATTTGGTCTTAAATAGACGAGTTGCCCATCCATACGGACACTTACGGGTAAACGGGTTGCGAGTTTTTGCAACGCGATAATTTTTGACTTTTGTTTAAATAAAAAAAGCCTTCATTTCTAATTGGAAATGAGGGCTTTTTCATTTTAGGACAGTGGACTTTAGTCCACATTAGAAATATTACGAGGTGGACTAAAGTCCACTGTCCTGTAAATTTTGAAAAACAAAATAAATTCGTTACCTTTGGTAAAATTTTTCCTCAAAAATAAAGAATCATAGCACAAATAGTTTTTAGGGGCGGTGAGTAATCATTGTCCCTTTTTCTTTTTGATGCAGATTATTAATTCAATGAAAACGCAGGCAAATCATCACTCAAGCCATAATCCATTTCCAACCGATAGCGATAATTTCGATTGCGCCCATTGCAGGTATATTCCCAATCCAACTCATACGACAGCCTATCCATCCACATCGACACATCTGACTGAACTGCATGATATCCTTGTTGCCGCAAAAGACTTTTCACTTCCAAAGTCGTCGTTGCACCGTTGGACAGCATCAGGTGTTCTGCGGCTTGTTTGATGGCCATTTTGCCTGCCATTTTTGAAGAGTTTGAAGGCTGAAACATGGTTTTTATATTTTAATATTTAAAAACAAATTAATCATTTGATTGTAGGTTTTTTAATGAAAATTTCATTCCAATTTCTAAAAAAAGAAAAAGGGGCTGTCTCCAAAATTATCACATCGTCATCTATGAAGAACAGCCCCGATTCGAATCACACTATTTCACTAAAAAGTATTAGGTTTTTAGGTATTGGGTGCTGGAGATTAGGTACTTGGTGCGCCCAAAACCTAATACCCTGCACCCAATACCTAATTTTTAACTTCTACAAAATACCGCACCGTACACTGATTTTGGTTGTAAACAATGTACTCGTTATTGCGTAAATCTACACCTCCTTTGGCAAAAAGCGAATCAGCATCTTGGTCTTGCTTTTTGAGATTTTCGGTGCTCAGATTATAGCACCAAGATTGATGATTTTTGATTTTAAATTGCTTGCCCACATGGACATCGTACAAAGCAAGAAAGCCTCGTTTGTAATTGCCATTCGACCAATACGACCCTTGGAGCGAGCTGTAGTTGAGAGATTTTCTAAATTTATCTGCGAAATACAAACCGTAACCGAACATTTTCCCCGTAATAACGGCATTGGCTGGGCGCAATACTAAGCCTTCCTTGAGAATTGATAGCCAGTTTTCGTTGCGGCTTCCGTGCCAGAAAAGTTCGGTCTTTTGGTTCGTACTGTCATTTACATGTTGATTAAATTTTTGTTGAGAAGGCACATTGACGACGTGGTATGCCTGTTTAAATTTATCGGCATCGCCACCCATCATTTTTTTGATATTTTTAATCAATTTGGCATTCTCAACGGGCTGAATTTGCAAGCCAAACGCTTCGAGTAAAGTCTGCGGCGTGGCTTCCTCAGAGCTGTCGGATTGTTTTTCGTGGAGTTCTACTTGTCCGCGCATGACATCAAGCGTGGCTTGCTCTTCAGCTAATTTGTTTTCAATGATTTCGAGGTCGCTGGCGTTTTGAGGGGCTACGATGAGATGGTCTTTTACTTGTCGCATTTTTCGGGGAATAATGCTATATAATTCAATCAAGTCGCGATTAAACGCCGCCGCGTCTAACTTCATCCCTACTTTGTTGACCAATAAATTAAGTTTGCTCTGGGCTTGCTCAACCTGTGTCTGGGTAACTTCTTCCGAAGAAACATTGTAGTTAGTGAAGATAGACTGACGGGCAAATCGTAATAAATCGTCCATTAAATCGCGAATTAACGGATTGTCAATTCTGGCAAATTCCGCCACCGAAGATTTGGTGGCGAAGAGATGCGTTTGGTCTTGATAACCTTTGCGGGTTTTCTCCCGAAATTTCTTGTCCCACTGCGCCATCGGGTAAGTCGCCGTCATGCTGCGGCTACCTACCCGACCATAGAGCGCTGTGAAAGTGCCATCGCGTTGCTCTCGCATCTCGTAATATTTATTGTTGTTCTGGGCCGAGACCATGATGAGCTTCGCAATACGCAAATTGGCTTCTGGAGTTTTAGAGAACGTGTCTTTTTTTTGGTGACAATCAGTTGTAGTTATAGCGATTTGCGCAGCTTTTAGAGCTCGTGCTGGATTTTTAGGTTGTAGTAAGTTGCGAATAGCTTGTAACATGATAAAGTATTTTGTAACTTTTTTGATATTAAAAACTGATTGTAACACAAAATTAGTGACATTTAAAGTTGCATCCAAATTTTTTGACAATTTTTTACCAAAAAAATGTAACTAACTTAAAATATAAACTATTTGATTACAAATTTATGCTAACTTTGATTTTAAATACTCAAAAACTGCCATAAAGCTGCTTTCTTGAAAATGTTAATCAGTTTGCCTACCTTTGCCATCCCCATTTTAATTAAATGAGAACACTTGTCCGAAGGAGTAAAACTCCTTTGTAAGAGGTTTTTCTTGTCAGAGAGAAAAATCGCCCAAACTTTCATATTGAAGGTTTGGGCATTTTATTTGAAGGAATGAACTCCCCCCAGTCCCTAAAGGGCAGGGTTGATTGGTTCTAATTTGGACTAAAAGAATCCACGCATTTTATTTCTTTCAGGCCGTCCGCACCACGAAAATTATTCTTTAGAGAGAGCAAACGCTGGATTTTTTCAAGAAAAATCCAGTTTTTGCTCTCTCTGAAAAAGCAAACGCTGTGGTGCGGGCGGCCAGTAATAACGTGCTTTTCATAACCAATCAACTCTGCTTAAAGGGGGGCAAATCCAAGTTTTATAATAGATTGTATGTAAAAAGCAGCATCTATTTTATTAAGCTCAAATCGCTCTCCTTTAGGGGCTGGGAGTTGACGCCCAATTTTTACATCTATGACTTTATACGACCAATACGAAACCGTAATCGGACTTGAAACCCACGTCCAACTCAGCACCAACAGCAAAGCATTCTGTGCCGATAGCGCAACCTTTGGTGGTGCGCCAAATACGCACATCAGCGCGATTTCATTAGGACATCCCGGAACATTGCCGCGTTTGAATAAGCGGCAGATTGAATTTGCCATTCGATTGGGCTTGGCATTGGGTTGCAAAATCAATCAGCGAAATGCCTTTGATCGAAAGAATTATTTTTACACCGATTTGCCGAAAGGCTATCAGATTACGCAAGACCGCGCGCCGATATGTATTGGTGGTTCGGTAGAAATCGAGGTTGGCGGTGAGACGAAAACAATTCGGCTACACCATATACACATGGAGGAGGATGCAGGTAAATCTATCCATGACCAAGACCCTAAAAACACGTTGGTGGATTTGAATCGAGCAGGTGTACCGTTGTTGGAAATCGTGTCTGAACCTGATTTGCGGTCTGGTGAGGAAGTGGATGCTTTTATGACAGCGATGCGGCAATTGGTGCGGTATTTAGAAATTTCGAATGGCAATATGCAGGAAGGGTCGTTACGCTGCGACTGCAATGTATCGGTACGTTTGAAAGGCGAGAAAAAATACGGCGAACGTTGTGAAATTAAAAATATGAACTCCATGCGCTATGCCCGTAAAGCCATTAAGTTTGAAACGACGCGCCAAATTGATTTGATAGAAAGAGGTGGACAAGTACAACAGCAGACACTCAATTTTGACCCTGTGACTGGTAGAACATCGCCGCTGCGAACAAAGGAAAATGCGCACGATTACCGTTATTTTCCTGACCCAGATTTGCCGCCAATGGTGATTTCTGATGAAATGATTCAACGCATCAAATCTGAAATGCCACCTTTGCCAAAGAAATTGCGGCAGCGATTGATGACGGAATTTAAGTTAAATGCCTACGACACCAATTTATTGACAGAAGAAAAGGCAACCGCGTTTTTCTTTTTAAAATTGGCAGGAAATACCAAGAATTATAAGGCAGCGGCTAATTTAATTATCAATAAAATCAATCCATTTTTACAAGAAAACAAAATAGAATTGGCAAATTTTCCCGTTTCTACAGAACATTTGGCGGGTCTGATACAATTAATTGATGATGGAACAGTGAATAATACGACGGCGTACCAACAGCTTTTTCCAGCAATGGTCGAACAGCCGAAGGAGTCGCCCGAAGCCTTGGCGCAAGCCATGAATTTAATTCAATCATCGGATGAAGACTTTTTGAAAAATATTGTAGAAGAAGTCGTTGCAAAATTTCCAGATAAGGTGAAAGTTTATCAAAAAGGAAAAAAAGGATTGATCGGCTTTTTTATGGGAGAAGTGATGCGGGCGGCAAAAGGGAAGGCAGAACCGAAGGCAACGAATGCGTTGTTGCGGGAGGTTTTAGAAAGAAAATAATTGAATTGACTAAAAATTATGAATCGCCAAAAAAATAAAATGATATGCTGATTAAAAATCTAACCGCCTACCTCGAATCCATCGCGCCTTCTTCCTATCAAGAAAGTTACGACAATTCTGGTCTCATCGTCGGCAATCCTAATGCAGAAATTACGGGCGTACTTGTTTGCTTAGATTCCACCGAAGCTATTATTGACGAAGCAATCGAGCTCGGTTGCAATGTCGTCGTAGCGCACCATCCTATTGTTTTTAAAGGATTGAAGAGATTCAACGGGCGCAATTATGTGGAGCGAACGGTGATAAAAGCCATTAAAAATGACGTAGCAATTTATGCCATTCATACCAATTTGGACAATGTGTATCGCAATGGCGTGAATGGAAAAATTGCAGAAAAATTAGGATTGGAAAACACGCGAATTTTAGCACCAAAACAAAAGCTAAAAAAACTGTTTACTTTCGTACCTGCAACTCATAGTGAGTCCTTGCGAGACGCCTTGTTTGCAGCGGGGGCGGGGCAGGTGAATGGTTTTGACCAAATAAGTTATGCGACATTGGGCGTTGGGACGGTTGGTGGACAAGTGGGGGCGCAGATGAAATTGGAAGTCGTTTTTGAAACGGGTTTGCAAGGAAAAATCCTATCTGCTTTACACCAAAATCACCCTGCCGACAATGCGCAATATGATTTGATGTCGATTGAAAACTCAAGCGTCGAAATTGGTAGCGGCATGATTGGCAATTTAAAAAAGCCGATGAAACCGATAGCATTTTTGAAAACCTTGAAAAAAACGATGCAGGTGGGCTGTGTGCGTTATACCAATATTTTAGAAAAAGACATTTTGACGGTGGCTGTTTGTGGCGGTTCGGGCGGCTTTCTTTTAAATGCAGCGATTCGCCAAAAAGCGGATATTTTTATCACCGCAGATTATAAATATCACGAGTTTTTCGACGCCGATAATCGCATCATTATTGCCGATATTGGACATTATGAAAGCGAACAATACACAATTGAATTATTACATGGGCTTATTTCTAAAAAATTTACTACTTTTGCAGCCCATTTTACGAAAGTAAATACCAATCCAGTAAATTACCTATAACTGTCCGATTTTAAAGGTCAGCTTAGTAATTTTTTTATTAAATAATTCAGCCCTCGGGCGATTACCTTATTTATAAAGAATGGCAAAGGAACTATCAGTAGCAGAAAAGCTAAAAGTTTTATACGAATTGCAACTCATCGATACCGAGTTGAGCGAAATCGAAATTTTGAAAGGAGAATTGCCAATGGAAGTTGACGATTTGAAAGACGAAATTGGTGGTTTGGAAACGCGCGTGCGTCGTTTGGCGGATAATATTGACGATTTGGAAGGTGAAATGAGCCGCCACAACGCCAATATTCAGGAATCTACCGCCTTGATTGACCGTTACCAAAAACAAATGGATAACGTGAAAAACAATCGGGAATACGATGCTTTGTCGAAAGAAATCGAGATGCAACGGTTAGAAATCCAATTATCTGAAAAGAAAATCCGCGAAGGTGGCTCTTTCTTGGAAGGTAAAAAAGAAACCTTGGTAGCCGCAGAAGCGCGCTTGGCGTCTAAGCGCGAAGCATTGGAAGCGAAGAAAGTGGAGTTGGAAAAAATTATCGCGAAAACGGAAAAAGAAGAAGAAAAATTGAAGCGAAAAGTGGACCGCGCGCGCAAGAAAATTGATGACCGCTTGTTGAAAGGTTACGACCGAGTCACTAAGGCTTACCGAAATGGTTTGGGCGTTGTGACCGTTACCCGCGATTCTTGCGGTGGTTGTTTCAATAAAGTACCACCACAATTGCAATTAGAAATCGGACAACGCAAAAAAGTGTTGACTTGTGAACACTGCGGTCGCGTTTTGGTCGATGACAATATTTTGGAAGTAGGCAAAGAGCCTGCCGTAGTTGCAGAATAATTGTCAAAGTCTTAAAAAAAAGATAAAAAAGGGTTGGGAATGAGCATTTCCAGCCCTTTTTGCGTTTAAGAAGGGGGCAGGAATCAAGGGGCAGAAGCCAGGTAGATGCGTCTGCCTGACCCCTGACTCCTGACCCCTTAAACCTTATGTTATGAAACAATTTTTCCTGACCTGCTTATTCTTTCTGACCTGCTTTTCGGCTTCCGCCCAATCGCACTTCACTTGGTCGCCCAATTTAAAAAATGCCTATAAAAAAGTACTGTCCTTGCGATTTAACGAAGCCAATGCTTTGATTGCACAAGAAAAATTACGGGACAGCGACAATTTGATGGTTTATCACGTCGAGAATTATCTGGATTTTTTCCGCGTGTATATCAATGAAGAAGAAGCAGAATTTGAGCGTTTGGAAGCGAATAAAGACCGACGTTTGGATAAAATCAAAGAGGGTGATGAAAATTCCCCCTACTATTTATACCTCCAAGCAACGACACGACTACATTGGGCGATGGCGCGTTTGAAATTTGAAGAATACACCACCGCTGCGTTTGAAGTCAATAAAGCCTTTAAATTATTGACGAAAAATGTCGAGAAATTTCCTGATTTTATGCCCAATAAAAAAGAGTTGGGGATTCTACACGCTGCTGTCGGGACAATTCCGGATAATTATCGGTGGATGGTCGAAATGTTGAGTTCGCTCGAAGGCACATTTGAACAAGGCAAACGGGAATTGGAGGAAGTGATTGCTTATGCTCAGCGACATGATTTTATTTACGAAGAAGAAATTTATGTGCTATACGGCTACCTGCTTTTGCACCTCGGCAACGACGCGGACGGCTCATGGGAAATCATCAACACGGGAGATTTGAATCCCCAAAAGAGTTTGATGGCAACCTTCATCATAGCAAATATCGCCATGCGTACCGACCGAGGCGACGATGCGATTACTATTTTAAAAAATCGACCGTCGGGGGCGGCGTATCATCCGTTTTATTATTTGGATTATATGCTCGGTTTAGCAAAACTGCAACGACTGGATAGAGACGCAGATGTTTATTTAAAAAAATATGTCAATCGTTTTAAGGGTAAGAATTTTATTAAAGATGCCTATCAAAAGCTGGCGTGGCATGCGCTGCTTTTTGACAATCAAACGGAATATCAGCGGTACAATAATTTAGTAAAATCGAAAGGAACGACTGTCGTGGGCAGTGATAAAAGCGCACTAAAAGCAGCCAAAGCAGGTGAAAAACCCAATGTGTATTTATTAAAAGCGCGGTTACTTTTTGATGGTGGGCATTTTCAAAAAGCCTACAATTTGTTGAGTACGCAATGCGAAACTGATTTTAAAACCAAGAAAACGCAACTCGAACGCAGCTACCGCATGGGACGCATTACCCATAAATTGAAGCAATATCGCTACGCCTTAGATTTTTACCAAACGACGATTGACGAAGGCAAAAACGAAGGCTGGTATTTTGCCTGCCGCGCCGCTTTGGAACGAGGGCATATTTTTGAAAAACAAGGGAAAATCTCGGATGCGAAAGCTGCCTATAATTTATGTTTGACCATCAAACCTGATGAGCATAAGACGGGTTTGCATCAACAAGCGAAAGCAGGATTGTCGCGTTTGAAATAAGTGTTTTTCAAAAAAAAATCCAAAAAAATTGACTTTGATAAAAAAAAGTTAGATATTTGCACCCGCTTAAAAAGTGCAGGCTTATTTAAGTATTATGGCGAGGTAGCTCAGCTGGTTAGAGCGCGTGATTCATAATCCCGAGGTCGGCGGTTCAAGCCCGCCTCTCGCTACAAAAAAAAGTCCTTACAGTGATGTAAGGGCTTTTTTTATGCAATTCGTTAGTCCTTGACTTATTAGAGGTTTCCAAAAAGGTATCTACTCCTTTAGGAAAGGTATCCAATTAGGTATCCACCTTATTTTCAACAGTTTTTGGGTTCATAGCTAAACCAATTAATTACTGATGTTACGCACTTTTATATTTTGAGATGCGAAGCAAATTAATCCAAGATTTATCTACCATGTTGCTAAGGGATTCTCAAGGGAAAAGAAATTTTAGCTAAAACCGTGAAAGTTTTCGCCGCGAAATGCTACAAGTGCGTAACATCAGTTAATAACTATATATACCCTACTCCTCAAAAAAATCATCATACTCATTCCCCTTCCGCCGCACTTTCTCCGTCCGTCTCAACGGCGGCAATTCCAATTTCGGCTCATCATCCACCACTTCCTCATAGTCAACAAAATCATCTTCTACTGGCGTCTGTCTGTCGCTTTCTGGTTCAAATTGCCCTTGCATTTCTTTCACTTTCTTTTTAAACAACGCTTTCCCTAATAGAAATAAAGCAACTAATGGAAAAGCAACCATTGATAACAAGGTCGCACCAACACCTGCGATTAGATTTCTTTTACCTAAACTAAGCAGCCATTTTCCATAATTCATCACCCCTTTGAAATCCAACAACAAAGCTGCGATAAAAATAACTGGTGAAATGTACCACATAATCATAAAAACAAATTTTGCCACATAAAACAAAGCGACAAAAAACAACAGAAAGAAAATAATACTGATAACACCTCCAAATGGAGAACTATTTTGATTGCGATAAGCCATAAATTGTATATTTTTTTACGCGTTGAAGATTGTCCGTTGAAGTTTGTGCTGTAAAATTTGTTCAAAGCACAACTCGCAACTCGTAATCAGCAACTCGCTTATAGAACCTTAAAGTTAGCGATAAGTTCTGAAAAATTGGTAAGGTTTAGACGAGATAAATCATTGCGGGGGATTGATTGCTTGGATGGTTCGATGAAAGGACGGCTTTTTAAAAATAGAATTTGTTAGTTTTGCTGTTCGATATTAAAAACTCAACAGATTTTGAAAATCTTCTTCATCCTCAAACTCCCCCGCTTTGCCTGCGGCAAAGCGCACTATAGTTTTTTGAAGCTCGAAAATTTTGCGATTTTCTCGCTTCTCAAAATCTGCTGAGTTTTCAGTTCTATATTATTCAATTTCAATTAAAATCTTTGAGAAACTTGACGATAAAAACACAAAAAGTCCGCACGCCGCTGCGCTATCCTGGAGGGAAAAGCCGCGCATTGAAGTCCATTATTCCCTTAGTGCCCAATGATTTTCAGGAATTTCGAGAACCCTTCGTTGGCGGTGGGTCCGTATTTATTTATTTGCGGCAGCAATTTCCTAATAAGCAATTTTGGATAAATGATTTATATACAGAATTGTATGAATTTTGGGATGCCGCAGGACAGGATATTGATAAAATGTTGGGCCAGATTTGGACGTGGCGACGGGCGTATAAAGATGGTCGGGAATTGCATCGCTTTTTAGTGGACAACATGAAGGATTTTCCAAAAATCAAAAAAGCAGCGGCATTTTTCATCCTCAATCGCCTCACTTTTTCGGGTACTTCGGAGAGTGGCGGCTATTCTAAAACGGCTTTTGAGAAACGATTTACGGAGTCGAGTATCGCGCGAGTGGAGGCGATTCTACCGATTATGGAAGACGTGAAAGTGACGAATTTAGATTTTCAAAAAGTGATTGAAGCACCGGGCGAAGGCGTATTTTTATACTTAGACCCGCCTTATTACTCTGCTACAAAATCGGCATTGTATGGCAAAAATGGCAATATGCACAAGGGTTTCGACCATGAACGCTTAGCAAAAACATTACAAAAGTCACCTCATCGTTGGCTGATTACTTATGATGATAGCGAGTATATTCGAGATTTATTTTCCTTTGCTAAAATTACGAATTGGAGTTTGACGTATGGTATGCGGAATGTGAATAAGGAAGCGACGCAAAAGGCAACAGAAGTTTTTATTTCAAATTATTGATTCCTCCCGATGCGGTGGGTTCAGCAACGATTTGCTAAGTTTTCAGAATGCTAAATCTTCTTTAGAATTTGAGAAAGTATAGGATAATTAGATTACAATCTGGACTAAAATCCACCGTCCTATAGCACAAAGTTCATTTGAATTAAACACTTCTCTATATCCACACGTTCCATTTAAAAATTTCATTCAAAAAATATACATGAAAAATTTTCACTTTCTATTCTTAATCATAGCTTTCGCAAGCTGTAATTCCATCAATCCACCTTCCGAAAACAAGGTCAAAGCAGCCGTTGAAAATGGCGAAGAAGGCTTTGACGCATTTTTAAAAAATATCGAATTGCCGCCAGGTTTCAAAATTGAATTATATGCCGAAGATGTCACCAATGCACGGTCGATGTGCCTTTCGCCCTACGGGACACTCTTTGTCGGAACGCGTGGTGCAGGCAATGTTTATGCACTCAAAGATACGGACGGTGATTTTAAAATTGATAAAAAATATACCCTTGCGGAAGGTTTGGAAATGCCGAATGGAGTAGCGTTGAAAGACGGTGATTTGTACGTGGCAGAGTACAATCGGATTTTGAAATTTAAAAATATTGAAACGACTTTAGACCAACCAAAATACGAAGTGGTAACGGATAATTATCCTTCCAAAAAGCATCATGGTTGGAAATATATCGCCTTCGGGCCAGATGGGAAATTATACGTTCCTGTCGGCGCACCTTGTAATATTTGTGAGTCGGACGATAACGTTTTTAATACAATGACGCGCATCAATCCAGACGGCACGAATCGCGAAATTATGGCGGAAGGTATTCGAAATTCCGTCGGTTTTGACTGGCATCCAGAGACGGGCGAATTGTGGTTTACAGATAATGGCCGCGATTGGATGGGCGACGATAAGCCAGCTTGCGAGCTGAATCATGCGCCAAAAGACGGAATGCATTTTGGCTATCCATACTGCCATCAGGGCGATATTGTTGACCCGAAATTAGGTGACGGCAAAAGCTGTGACGACTACACACCGCCTGTGCAAAATCTGGGCGCACACGTCGCGGCATTGGGTATGGAGTTTTATACGGGCAGTCAGTTTCCTGCCAATTATAAAAATCAGATTTTCATCGCCGAACATGGTTCTTGGAATCGCAGTAAAAAAGTTGGGTATAAAATTACGGCAGTCACGGTTGAAAACGGAAAAGCGATTAGTTCGACGCCGTTTGCGACGGGTTGGTTGGACAAAGCAGCGGACGAAGCCTGGGGACGACCTGTGGATGTAGAAATGTTGCCAGATGGCTCGATGTTGATTTCTGATGATTTCGCGGATGCGATTTATCGGGTATCTTATGGAGGGTGATATTTTCACGCAAGGTTCTTTTGATTTGAGTGTGAAACAAATTAGTGGCATCATAATATGTTAAGAGTGCCGCCACGCTGTGCCTTTAAATCTTGTATCAATTGCTGTTACCAAGAGTGTCGGCACGCTGTGCCTTTGAAAATTAGCCTTTTTTGAAATTCTAACCCCAGCGGGGTGGCACTCTTGGTAATAAGAATGCTTGCTACTTCAAAGCCACAGCGTGGCGGCACTCTTTTCGTATTTAAATACCACTAAATTGTTACACACTCTTTTGATTTTATTTCAAAAGAACCTCGTTTTTACCTTGTAATTTACGCGACCTGCAATGCCCCTTTCAAATCATTTTTAGAAACCATGCCCGACGCGCGCCAAAGCAATTTCCCTTTTTGGTACACCATAAAAGTTGGAACGCCGCGAACTTCCATCGCCGTCGCTAAGGCTTGATTTCTGTCGATGTCGATTTTGATAATTTTAGCCTCCTCGCCCATTTCATTTTCAAATCTTGCAAAATTGGGGACATCGCCTTACACGGGCCGCACCAAGTTGCATGAAAGTCTAATAAAATCGGAATTTCACTATTGATAATGTCTTGAAAAGATTTTTTCTGTGCCATTTTTTTAGTTTTTATTTTTAAAACACTTTCAATAGCGATTGGTTGAAAACATCCATTTCTATCAAAAAAATGTCATAAGAAACCAATGATTCAACCCGAAGGCACAGATGCCTGTTTTTATAAAATATCTTTGTAATTTTGAAAATAGTTCGCGTTCCTTATATAGAGAATGAAGTGAAGCTTTTTTGAAAAGAGACTTACTAAATTTTTTAAATTTAGCAAATCAGACCTTCGCGTTTCCGATTTACTAACTCTCCCAGATTTAGTAAATCTTGTTTCACCTTATTTTACAAACGAACGAATAATTCAAATTTTGAAATGAAATTTTCCAAAATGAAGTCAATCAACTCACTCCTGTCTTTTCTACTTAGGAACGCTGAATTAATAAACTAAGATTCTTGAGAGAGGGGTTTTGTTCATAGTTTTTACTTTAAAAGTGCGATTTATGTTGATATAATGAGCATTTTTAAAGTGGAAAATATGGACTAAATATCCTCTCAAGAATCTTAGTTTATTAGTTGAGCGTTCCTTATAGTTATCTCAACCAATATTTTTGCTCAAAAAATGTCGCTCGACGATGCGCTGATTTATGCACAAAAAAACAACTCATCTTTACGCACCGCCAATCTCAATATCGCTGACGCTGAGGGGCAAATTATCGAAAATAAGGCGATTGGCTTGCCGCAAGTTCGCTTTGGGGCGGATTATAATTACTATTTGCAAATTCCAAAACAGGTCGTGCCTGAAAAGAATTTTGACCCCGTGAATGGGCGAGAAGGGGAGTTTTTGGAGTTGACTTTTGCACTGCGCCAGAGTTTTAATGTAGGACTGAACGCCGAGTGGTTGCCCTTGGATGGTACGTATATTTATGGCTTGAAAGCGGCGCGATTGTTTCGAGATTTTCGGCAAAAAGAATTGGCATCTGTTGAAAAAAATGTGCGAGATGCCGTAACGGACGCGTATTTGCCTGCTTTGATTATTGAAGAAAACTTAAAAAATTTAGCTAAAAACATCACCACGACTGAGCAATTATTAAAAGAAACCAGAGAGATTTACAAAGCAGGTTTTGTAGAAAATTTGGATGTGACGCGGCTGGAATTATCCTTAGCAACCTTAGTCACGCAGCAGAAAAACTTAGTGTGACAAAAAGAAATGGTCATCAATTCTTTGAAATTCACGCTTGGCTATCCGATGTCTGAAACGTTGGAAATTGCGGATGATTTGGAAGCCATTTTTACCGCTGAAATTCCCGAAGAACTGACGCAAAATATCGACGTCACCACCCGTCCAGAATACCAAACGGCACAAATGGGCATCGAATTAAATGAGTTGAATATCAAGCGGTATAAGGCGGGTTATTTGCCGTCTTTGCGGCTGTTTGGGTCGTATCAATAGGCGTGGCAAGGCAACAAATTCAATGAGGGATTTTGGTTTCCCAATTCATTAGTAGGTGCGCGATTAGTCGTGCCGATTTTTGATGGCTTTTTGAATAAAGGACATATTCAGCGAGCGCAATTGGATTTGGAAAAAGCTAATTTGCAAATGAATGACTTAGAACGCGGCATTTATTTGGAAGTTGAAAATGCAAAAACAGCGTATTTGAATGCAACCGAACGTTTAGATAATGAAGATACTACGTTGGAATTAGCGCAAGGTATTTACGATGCGGCGGTCATTAAATACAAGGAAGGCGTCGGGTCGAGTGTCGAATTGATTCAAGCAGAACAGTTGTTGTATGATGTGCAGCGGAATCGGATTCAGGCGATGTATGATGTGTTGGTAGCGAAGGAGGGGTTGGAGCGGGCGTTTGGGGAGTGACGGGAGATTCGAGCCGATTAAAATATTAAACCAATTAGTGATTGAAAATATAATATTTTAAAAATGATGGATAGCTCTATTATCAAAAAACGTAACCAATTGAATAATTTTTCCATCTATTCGATATAGTAAAGAGACATGTTTATCAATTGTGCATTTTCTTAAACTTGGTCGTCGCTGATACTTTGGACAAAGTTCTTCAAAGGTTTCTAAATTTTTCAGCAATTTCTCGACCTTATCATCAAATTTAATCGCAACATTCAACGAAAATTTCTCTGTCAAATAATTAGAAATATCCGTATAAGAAAGGTAAGTTAAATCAGACCAATTGATTGTATTCATGCTTGTTTTTTGCGTAAAAATTCCTTAATCCGCTGGCGTGCAACCTCATTAGACATCACCTTTCCTTCCTCAATTTGTTGTAATCCCAACTCAATCATTCGTGTTTCTTGCGCATCCATTTTTTCATTGGAAAGCGGTTCTTTTTTCAAAATTTTAAAATAGTTTCGAACCATGTCCAACAGAGTTGCGTCATCCGTTTCTACGACTAATCGAAGCAAATCATTTTTAATTTGTAAAGTATCCATAAATCAATCTTTTAAACAAAGATAAACACTATTTCAGCAACTCCATCGCTTAACTTCTTATTTATTTTATTGGCATAGGTGATTTCTTTGCTAAATTAAAAATGCTAACGGGCAGATTCGGTAGATGTGGAGCGAGCGGAAAGTTTAGATTCTTCGGCAATTTTGCGATTTATTCCTTCACTAATTGGAGTATCCTATTTTTCAATTTTTTGCCAATATAAAAACCAGCAACAATTTCTAATTCTTCGATTATTGGCTTGACCAATGGAATGATTGAATTTTGTTTTGCTTGAATCAAACAACCTAAAAGTCCAATTGTATTTAGTCCGAATTCCTGTGCTTTTTTTGTTCCCAAGCGTTCATCAATAATCAGTAAATCAGCACTAACTTCTCTTGAAATGGCAATGGCTTCGGATTCGCCCTTATCCAATTCATCTTCTAATTCTCGCACAAATTTTAAATCTTTCGGACTTCTAACAATTATCCATTTTGCGGAATGGTAAGCAGCCAAATCCACTCCAAATTGACTCAGATTATCAATTTCAACAGCGACAAAAGGCGGAATAATTATCTCTCCAAAAAGCTCTTTTAATAGCTCAAGCCTTCCAATTTGAATCAAATTACTAATCGGTGAAGTATCGCTGATTACAACCATTATGCAGTCAAGTTTAACTTAGCCAATGTCTCCAAATCCTTTTCAAATTCTTCCACTCCGTAATGAATCGGAACTTTCCGCTTCGCCAATTCTTTCTGAAACTGTGCCTGGTGCATTTTCGCAATCTGACTGCCTTGCCCTAAAGTCACTTGCTCGTCTTTAAACAACTCAATCGCAATGCGTAGCAAAATATCTGCTTCCACTAATTTTGCTCTGCGAACAATTTGCTCTGGAATAGTAATCGTCATAAGTAGGAATTTTTAGGCAAGTTAGGAATTTTTTTGGAAAATCGGTTATTAAGGCTTCGCTGAGTATCAGACTCAAATCGTCAAATTGAAAAACTGCACTGCTCGTTAGCATTTTTAATGCGATACGCTGCGGCGGCAAATCTTCAGATTTGTGTGAGTCATCAGGACGTAGTTACGCAAATTTGGAAATTTGCCGTAACTACGTGTCGCATTAAAAATGCTAACGGGCAGATTCAGTAAATGTGGATCGAGCAGGGATTTTCAAACATCGCAGACGGAGCTGGTGAGTGGTAAAAAATCATATTTGTGACATCGGTGCGAGCAGGTTTAGCATTATTTAGCCCCCTTTTTAGCGTTTTCTGCCTTCGTCAGCAACTGTAAATTCTTTAAAACGGTTTCGCCTCCTTTTGAATGTGCTTTAATATGGTCAACTTGAAAATTCAAACGACTTTTACTTCTGTACTCACTACCCGATGCAGAATAATAAAATCCATTCTCGTCAGTAAATTTAGCAAATACAGCATCTCGCAATTGTTTCTCATACTCAGGATTTACTTCTCTTAATTCAGCCATGCTCATCGTCTTATATTCCTTTTCTTCAGCTATGTTTTTTGGACCAACTTTTTCATACTCATATAATTCTGGTCTCTCTATTTTTTGAATAGATAAATCAATTTCACGAATAAATTCTCTTTTGTCATAATTAAAAAACGCTTGCCAGCCAATTTTGTCTTCTTCCCACTTTTCATCTATGAACTTCCTCACTTCTCTTCTACTCAAGTCATCATCAATTATTTGTTGAGCAATTTTCCGCACATCATATTTTTTCCTTTCAGTAAGTTCTAAATAAGGAGGTTCGCTGCCCGTAATTGTATAGTATTGTAAAACATCCTCAATATCTGATTTATAATATGCAGGATATTTAACACAACCGCTAAAAAATTCATCTTCTACGAATGCAGCAATCTCTTCAAGCAAATCTCTGTCTAAAATGTCCTTTTTATCGAACTTATAAATCTTCGAAATTTCAGGCAAGGAGTTGATGAAATTTTTGTACGATTGTTCAATATTATTATATACCAAAACTTCGCATTGCTTCTCGTCCAATGAGTTGTCATTTCCAATTGGTCTTAGATATTTGAACTGATAAACCCCTTTTGGAAACCTTTCAATAAAGTCTAAATTTTCTAACGCCTTTCTCTTTTCTGAAGAATAATTCTCATCGGATAAAATCGCAAACTCTTCGATTTTACTGATTCCAATTAACCTAAATAGCTGTTTTCTAACTTTCGCGCTCTTATCTGTGAAATCGACATTTTCTTCAATAAATAATTGTTCAGGATTCACCCAAGCAATCTTGTTTTGCCAGTCATCAATAAAGCTAACAATATATGCCTCCTTTGTACCTCCTGCTTTCTCTCCCCGCAATCCTCTACCAATCATTTGAGTCATCAAAATCGTCGATATAGTAGGACGGGCAAGAAAAATAGATTGCACGTTTGGAACGTCTGTACCTTCCGTTAGGATATTGACATTTATTAAAACTTGTATTTCTCCTTTTCTAAACTTTTCAATTCTGTCCTGATTTTGCTTACTTGAACGATTGATACCCGTAAATGCATCTCTGATATCAGAAACAACATAATCAGATTTTACTCCTTTTTTTAGAAAAAGTTTATTGAGGGCAATTGCGTTATCAACGTTTAGTGCAAAGACAATTGTCTGTGCGTATTTCTTAGCATTTTCGACATATCTATTAACGATTGCCGCGTTGCGTTTTGTGTTTTCGGCTATAGTTTTAGCGATATCTTTTCCGATTGAATCAATATCAAAATATTGGATTTTCTCTAATTTCTCATCAGAAATTAACTCTGTAAAATTCTCCCCTGTTTGTACTTCCTCAAACCGAGGTTCAGATAAAATTCCTTTTTTAATCAAAGAACGAAGGTCAATCTTATAAACAATATCATCTGGAAATACCTTCTTTAGCGTTCCCTGTTCTTTTTCCGCAGTTCTAAAAGGTGTTGCAGTCAGACCCAAAATTTGAAGATTTTTCACTTTCTTTCTTAACCTTTCTATCAAACTTCTGTAAGTCTTTGCCGTAGCGTGATGTGCCTCATCAATAACCAGAAAGACTTCATCATTTCCTTTCAGCCAATTTTTCTCCAAAAAGCCAAAAGAACTATCGCTTTGCAAACTGTCTTTACTCGATACCAACAAGTCATCAGAGGATTTGATGTCTTTTGCTTTATCATGATTACCTGAAATAATACGGTAATTAAAACTCTTTTTCGTTTTGAAGACATCAGCATAAGCGACTTTTTCTACAAAAGTCGAGTTAGCCTGATTTAGCAGTTCATGTCGATGTGCTATCCAGAGCAGTTTTTTATTCTCGTCAAGAATATTTTTGCTTAGCCAATATGCTGCGGTCAGTGTTTTTCCTCCACCTGTTGGCAAAACCAAAAGTCCTGAAAATTGCTTGTTTCCTGAATCTATTATTTGATTTTGTAATTTTTCAATTGCTTTATTTTGGTGGTTATAAAGTTTAATTCCACTTGAAGAAGCACTAATTTCTACTGTTCCTGCATTCTTGGATGCTGCCGTTTTTCTTTTTTTCTTTACCGTTTTTTGCGCTTCTATTTTAAACGTAACTGTATCATTTCTATCAAATTCTCTAATACTTTTCACCTTTTCTTTGCCACACCAAAGCGTTATTCCATGCTTTTTAAATTGATAATCAAACTTAGACAAAAGCGCAAAATCTCTTCTCTTGCTCATATTGACCTCCTTCAAAAATGTTGTGTATTTTCGATAGATGTAATTATTATCTCTGCTATCAATAGTGTTTTTAATTTGTTTTACTATTGACTTGATTTCTTTGAGTTCCATAATTTAGTCGATTTTTTCGTAAAAAAACGCAAGATACAAAACATTTATATTTCAATTATAAATATTTTTTCAAACTTTGGTCGTATAAACTTCCAATAGATTTTCTCAAAAGTAGTGTTAGATTTTTTTTACAAAAAAAGGCGCAGCCTGTCCCCATCGGACAAACTGCGCCTTCCCAAAAAATAAAAGAAACTGTATCGTCCTAAATCTACCTCAACTCAACCTCAACCCAAGCCATCACCTCCCCCGGCAATTCCATCTCCTCCCCACTCGCCAATCCATCCACCAAAGTCAGTTCATCCGCCAACACTTCCGCCTGAATATAATCGCCAAATTGCGCAACCGCCGCTTCAATCGCCGCTGCTTTTTGCAACTGAATTTTGATTCTATCCGTCACATTGAAGTCCGCATTTTTACGAATATTTTGGATGCGATTCACCAACTCCCGCGCCATGCCTTCCGCCAATAAAGCGTCGTTCAAATTGGTATCCAATGCCACCGTCAATGCGCCGTCATTCGCGACCAACAAGCCAGGAACGTCTTCTGCTTTGATTTCAAAATCTTCCAAAGTCAGTTCGTAATTCGTGCCATCAACGTCCAAATCGTACTTGCCCGTTTTTTCCAAATTGGCAATATCCGCTTCGGTAAATTGATTGATAGCTTGCACCGCCGCTTTCATATTTTTACCCAAACGACGACCCAGCGTTTTAAAATTAGCTTTGATGCTTTTCTTAATTACGCCCGATTCTTCGGTCAAATATTCGATTTCTTTGACATTGACTTCCGACAAAATCAAATCCTTCACACCTTCCACTTGCGCCATAAATTTCGTATCCAAAACAGGCAACATCACTTTTTTGCAACGGCTGTCCGAACCCGTAAATTTTCCTTCTTCCGCAAAGACAAGACCAAGGAACAAATCCGCTGTGCATAGTCCATCCGCTCTTCCAAATCTTTATCAATCATCGCTTTGTAAGAACGTGGGAAACTCGCCAAATGCACCGAATTGTGCTTTTTCTTGCTTGGTGACTTCATTCAAATTTTGATACAAATAATCCGCAAAAAATGGAGCAACAGGCGCCATCAATTTCGCCACCGCTTCCATACAAGTGTATAGCGTTTGGTACGCCGCAATCTTATCTTCTGTATATTCTCCCTTCCAGAAACGGCGACGACACAAGCGCACATACCAGTTACTCAAGTGGTCAACCACGAACGTCTGGATTTTTCGCGCAGCCGGCGTTACGTCGTAATTGGCCGTAATCTTCGTTCACTTCTTTGATTAAAGAGTTCAACAAAGACAGTACCCAACGGTCAATTTCTGGACGATTTTCCAGCGGCACATTCTTCTCGGCATATTTAAAACCATCAATATTCGCGTAACCCGCAAAGAATTTATAGGTATTAAATAGCGTTCCGAAAAATTTATTTCTCACCTCCGTCACACCCGCATCGTCATATTTCAAATTGTCCCAAGGATCTGGAATTCGACATCATGTACCAACGATTCGCGTCCGCGCCGTGCTTCGCGATTGCGTCAAATGGATTCACGCCATTTTTCAATCGCTTCGACATTTTTACGCCGTTTTTATCCAAAACGAGTCCGTTAGAAACGACATTTTTAAACGCAACCGAATCAAAAACCATCGTCCCAATCGCGTGCAAAGTATAAAAACCAACCCCGCGTTCTGGTCAACACCTTCTGCGATAAAATCGGCTGGGAAGTTGCGCTCAAATTTCTCCTTATTTTCAAACGGATAATGCCACTGCGCATACGGCATCGAGCCACTATCAAACACACACATCAATCAAATCCAATTCGCGGTGCATTTCTTCGCCCTTGTCATTCACCAACACCACATCGTCGATATACGGACGGTGCAAATCTTTGGGCACGACTTGATTTTTTGCCTAAAGCTTTTGTTGGCTTTTTCGATTTCTTGACTCAATTGTTCGATGGAGGAGATGCACTTGGTCTCGCGCATTTCTTCGTTGTCGTGCTTGGTTCTCCACAATGGAAGTGGCACACCCCAATAGCGGGTACGACTCAAATTCCAATCGTTCAAATTCTCCAACCACTTGCCAAAACGCCTTCACCCGTTGATTTTGGTTGCCAGTTAATCGTCTTGTTCAACTCCTGCATGCGCTCTTTTACCTTCGCCGCTTTGATAAACCAGCTGTCCAATGGATAGTACAAAATCGGCTTATCCGTCCGCCAACAATGCGGGTAGTTGTGCGAATATTTAGCGACATTAAAGGCTTTATTGTCCAACTTTAAACGAACAGAAATGTCAATATCAACATTGACATAATCGGGGTCGTCGGTGTAATTTTTGACGTAGCGACCAGAAAATTCGCCTGCCGTATCAATAAATTTTCCTTGCTTGTCCACTAAGGTCAATGCGCCCCAAGCCATTTTTTTTGACCAACCATTCTATCATCCGCACCAAAAGAAGGGGCAGTATGTACGATTCCTTGTACCATCAGCAGTTGTTACAAAATCGCCGAGAATGACGCGGAAGGCATCTGTGCCACCGTTCAATTCTTCGATTTCATTACCAAAATCTAACAATTGCTCGTAGCGCAAGCCATCTAATTGTTTTCCAGTAAATGGCTCACTTTTTTCTAAAATAACGGGCTGTTTCTTGCCACCAAACCATTTTTGAAACCAAGTCGTCCGCCAAAATCACGCTCACGGGCAAATCCGTATAAGGATTATTGGTTTTGATTTTGACATATTGGATTTTCGGGCCAACCGTCAAACCTGTATTAGAAGGCAACGTCCAAGGGGTCGTCGTCCAAGCGATGAAGCTCACATTCTCGTCGTCGCTATCAAATAAAAATGCTGAATCATCACTTCTTTTCACTTTAAACATCGCCACTGCCGACGTATCTTTCACATCTTTATAACAGCCCGGCATATTCAATTCATGCGAACTCAAGCCCGTTCCCGCTGCTGGGTGAAAAGGGTTGAAATCGTCAATCCTTTGTAGATTAAGTCTTTTTCTATAAAGCTCCCCAAGCAACCACCAAACCGACTCAATATATCATTCTCATACGTCACATACGGATTGTCCAAGTCCACCCAATATCCCATTTTTCGGGTAATGTCGTCCCACATATCCTTGTAGCGCATCACGGTTTCCTTACACTTGGCGTTGTATTCATCTACCGAAATTTTCGTTCCGATGTCCTCTTTCGTAATGCCCAATTCCTTCTCTACCGCCAACTCAATCGGCAGACCGTGCGTATCCCAACCGCCTTTTCGCTCCCACGCGCTTGCCCTTCATCGTCTGGTAGCGACAAAACAAATCCTTAATCGTCCGCGCCATCACGTGGTGAATCCCGGCTTTCCATTCGCAGACGGTGGTCCTTCGTAAAACACAAAGCTGTTGTCTTTATCGCGCTGCTCGATGCTTTGCTCGAAGGTGTTGTTGTCCTGCCAAAATTGGAGGATTTGTTGGTCGATTTCGGGGAGGTTGAGGGTTTTTAATTGTTTATACATGATGTTATTTTAACTTTAAATCTTCAAAGATTCCTTCTGTGATTGTTCTCTGCCTTTGTTCAAAGAAATGCTCATCTAATTCGTCTTTTTGTAGAAAATTTTGGGTAATTGGTAGTTTGGTAGATTTATATTTTTGCTTCTTATAATCCCAGCTTCTATTTTTTGCAGCAGAATTTAACTTTTTGCGTTAACAATGTCATATTGCCCAACTTGTAAGTATTTTTCTTCTCTAAACTCATCAGAAAAGTCGGTTAGCCAATTTGATTTTTGCTTGTGGATTTTGTGGCAAGATATGTTCCAAAGTCGCTTTATGAAAAATTAATTTCTGTTCAATAACATCGTCTTGTGTAAGTAGCTCATGATGCCATATATATTTGCTAAGTAAAAGTTTGGCACTCCAATTATCTGCAAACTTTTCCACTAATTAAATTAATTAATCGTTGTTTGCCTGTTTCTCCAATCTGAAAAATATTTATTCCATTTTCTATATTTCCTTTATTGATTTCTCTAATAGCAGCAAATACGGGTTTACTTGAAAAGTCTCTTAGATGGTTCAAGCAACGAAAGTGTAATATATTGTTCGTAAATTGTCAGATAATCTGCGAGTTTAGAATTTTTCTTCCCATCATAATTAACTTGAATAAATAAGGATAGCAATAGATTCATCGAATAACGATAGTTTCCACATTGAAGGATGTAAGCTATTCTATATTCAATTTCTTTATCAATTATTCCGTCAATAGTTAAATAGGTATATTGCTGAAGCCCTTTTAATAAGTCTTGATAAAACAATTCTATTTTACTTTCATTTAAGGATTCTTTATAATTTCTATGGTAGATTTCTTTTAAATCATTAAAAGCACTAAATTTTTGCTTAGATGCTTTTTCACTTTCCACCCATCTGCTGATAAAATCTCTTGTAAGATTATAATCATTTTCCATCTGCTTCCATTTATCATGTGGCACCAATTTTTTTTCTGATGTTGAATTTTTTAATTTATCAAATTCTTTTAAAATAAAGTTTCTTAATAAATCTTTGCTACTAAGAGGAAGTCCTCTATTATTAAGTATTTCAAAAATATGGTAAGCCGCTTCAAAATTCGGTGTATTTATTCTAACAATTGCTACCCTGTTTTTTAAAAATTTAGTAAAATCATTAATTCTTTTGGCTTGTTCGATATTGAATTTACCATTATTAGTAAATGTTTCTTCTAATTTTCTTTCAAAGTAAATTCTATTTTTGAAATATCTATTTATTACACTTTCTTGTTCTGGATTTGGTGTAATTCCATTTCTAATAAAACGAGAATGGCAATTCAATGCTTTTTCTAAAACATTATCATAATCAAAGTCAGCATTTTTTTCAATTTTCACTTTTCGGGTATCTTCCAAACCCAAATCGAACGTTTTTTTATTGTAGATAGTGTCATTTATGTTATTAGCGGCTAACCTTCTAAAATCTTTCAACTGCATTATTTCTTCATGCTCACCTTCTAAATCATCATCTTGTATGTTATTTATAAAACATTTTATTGCTACAAAAAGGAGAAGGATTGTCGTTAATCGCTGCTGCCCGTCAATCACTTCAAAGCATCGCTCTTCTTCTTCTTTCTTGACCATAACCATTGACCCGAAAAAGTATTCTCCTTCTTCCCCCCCCTCATAAAAAGATATTAAATCATCCCACATCACATTAACCTGATTGTTCTTCTCACTTTTGCCAAGAGAATCCCAAGAATAAGGACGCTGATACTCTGGTATTATATAGGTAATATCATTTCCAAATAAATCATTAATAGCAATATGACTAGGGGTAAATGTATATTTCATAACTACGTTTTTTGCAAAAATACTAATTCATTATTCTTGGACAAACCAATAAACAAAAAAAGCCCTGACAAACCGCAATCTGTCAGAGCTTTTTATTTCCATAATAGGAGCATCATCACAGATTGCGGTCGCAATTGTTAATAATAATGCTAATAATTATGGTATTGAAATTTGTCATTTTCTTAAATTATTGTTCCAACGCAGCTTTGTCATTCCGACCGAAGCGGAGGAATCGAATGCAAGTATAGGCGTTTTTCAAGTAAAATGCCACTATTTTTATAAAAAACTACTTCCCATCAACTACTTCCTTCCAATTGACATCTTTATAATTATCAAAAAGCAGCACCCCAAATACCGCCAAAATAAAGGCAATCATCACCGCCGCAATGACGATAATCGCTCGCTTCGGACGGGACTTGATAACGGGAACTTCCCCACGTTCTAACAAAAGTGTCGTCGGAAAACTACTATTTTTCGCAGAGTTAATCCGATTGTATTGCTCGCGCTCGACACCTTCTTGGTTGATGGCAATTTCCTGCTGTTTGATGAGCGTACTGACTTCGCCGAGCCCTTGATTGTATTTATCCAGACGGGTTTTAAGACTGTTGAGCTGCTTGTTGGCACCCGCCAATTTTACCTGAATGCTACGGATAGAATCTCTATTACTTCTTTTCAAATACACTTCCAAACGAGCAGAATCCGAAATTAATCTTGACTCAATATTCGCGATATTATTCGCCATCATTTCTCCTTGCGTTTCGACATTAAAAATCCCGTAACGGTCCCGCATTGCTCGCAGACTATCTTCAATCACGGATAGGGTCTGATTCCGTTTAGAAAATGCCTCATCCAAGGTATTCATCGTCTGTTGCTGACTGCCCTTAATCAATTTTTGCCCAATTTCATTGATTTTCTCGTAAGCTGCATTCACGATTGCCGCCGCTCGCTCGGGGTCTTGGTCTTCCATCGAAATTTCAATCGCGTTTTCCTTCGTTTGCTTGACATTATAAACGTCCAAAAATTCTTCCATCACATAATAGGACGCGCGCACATCGGTCGTATCAATATCGTAAACTTCATATAAATTAAAGGAATCTATCAAGAAATTTGTCAATTCTCCTGACTCCGCAATCATCATAATTCGGTCAGAGTCTTCATCCGAACCATAATAGTGCATTTTATTGTTGGAGCGTCCAAATATGCTTTCTGGCATTGCCAAATCCTGACTCGCGGGATAAAATTTGGTGATTGATTCATAATAAACAGGCAACATCAACGAGATAATCACCGCACCGATACCCACCAAACCAACGGTGTACATCAGGTGCTTTTTGTATCGAAACAGGGTCTTGATGACTTCTAATAAGTTGTCTTTATTTTCCATGAGAATGCTCGTTCAAGATGGTTGTGAATTTGGCTAAAAGAGGATTTTTTAAATTTGCCACAAATGTAGAAAAAGCCCTTGATTTAAACAGGTTTTTCGCCACGTTTCGCCAGCATATTTAGAAATAGTTTTGGATTAATCAATTTAAAAAGGAACGATAAAAGGATGCCTATCAATATGCAGCCGCCAAATTTAACGAGCCAATCGGTCGCTGGCCATTGATATATATGAAAACAAATCCCACTGAAAATAGCGGCAAAACCGAGGACTTTTCCCATTATTTTTAAAGAAATATCAACCCCAACTTCTTTTTTCGCAAAATACATCGTTCCGAAAAGGACAAAGAATTGCGTAATCAATGTCGCAATCGCCGCGCCCTCTGCGTTCATTTTTTGAATTAAAAAATAGTTGAAACTCACATTGATAATGATACTCAAAACGAAAAGCCAATTCATTTTTTTCAAACTTGCATTGGCCGTCAGCAAGGTCGAATAAATGTAAACGCCCGCCACTGCGATAAACGACAGAATCAAATATTGCATAATATCGGCGTAGTAAGTCGTCGCGTTGTCATAGAGTAAAAACATAATTTCTTCCCGAAAAAAACAAATCGAAATCGCCACCGTCATCGCGCCCGCCATTATCATTTGAAAACTTAAATCTACGAGTGATTGCAGGTTTTCCTTCTGTTTCAACATCCGTGAAAACATCGGCAGCAACAGCCCCGCAAACAAATACCCAATCATATTCGAGGCATCTAACAGCCGATAGCCCGCCGCATAAATTCCCGATTCGGTCGCCCCATCAACAATCATTCGTTCAATCATCACTTTATCAATCCGCGTATAAATCGTCATCAATAAAAAAACGATGGCAAAGGGATAACTTTGTTTTAAAATTGCTATCCAAAAGGTTGGGTTGAAACTCAATTTCCAACGACTGACTTTTCCTTTTAAAACGATGAAAATAATGATTGCAGTTACTGACCAAGCAATCGTTTGCGCCCAGATGAGCCACTCTATTTGAAAAGGCGTATCCGTCACATTTCCCCACAAAAGCAGCGAGCAAAGTCCAATCAATAGCAACTTATCCAAGGCGGAAATGAGGCTATCCGTTCGATACATTTGCAGCCCCGAAACGTTAGTGCGCAAGAATGAAACCAGCGAAATCAAGACGTGATTGATGGAAATAAAAAAGATGAGGACGTAATAGTGTTCGGGATAACCCATCGCCCAAGTACCGATGCCGACAGCGATAAAAAATAGCGTTGACAATACAATCTTTAGCGATAATAAATTCGGTAAATATTTATCAATCAAATAATTGTGCTGCGAAATGGTTCGGCTATTAAAATGCTGCGTCCCCAAATCATTTAAAATATAGAACAGAAAAGTGAAGTCAAATAAGGTTGCATACAAACCATATTCGCTCTCGCCCACCGTGTTTTGAATCGTTCGGTCAATGCCAAAAATGAAGAAGGGCTTGATGAGCAAATTGATAAATAGTAGGAAAGAAATATTGACGAGAAATTCTCTGTTCATGAATTTAAATGAATAATAAAAAAACGCTGGCTTTTTGCAAAACCAGCGTCCGTAATCTTATAAAATCGTATCCGAAAACATTACTAAATCGGTCTTCGGTAATGTTTATCTTGCAAAAGAAATGGCTCGTTTTTCCCGAATAACAGTCACTTTAATTTGACCAGGAAACTGCATTTCTTCTTGTATTTTGCTTGAAATCATGAACGACAAATCATCCGCGTATTGGTCTGTTACTTTGTCACTTTCCACAATCACGCGCAACTCTCGTCCCGCCTGCATTGCATACGCTTTTTGAACACCTTCGTGCCCCATTGCCAATTCTTCCAATTCGCTAATTCGTTTCATGTAGCTTTCCAAAATCTCGCGACGCGCTCCTGGACGTGCCCCCGAAATCGCATCACAAGCCTGTACGATTGGCGATAAAATATTGTTCATCTCCACCTCGTCGTGGGTGAGCACCGACTGCGTTGCAAACGATGGCAGACTCGCCATGTTTTTTACACAATTCCATACCCAATAAAGCGTGAGACAATTCTGTTTCTTCTTCCGAAACTTTTCCAATATCGTGCAACAAACCAGCGCGTTTCGCAACTTTCGCCTGTTTTTTGCTGAAACCCATTTCTGCACACATCAAGGCACATAAGTTTGCCGTTTCGATGGAGTGCTTCAATAGATTTTGACCATAAGAAGAACGGAAACGCATCCGTCCAACCATTTTCACCAAGTAAGGATTCAAGCCGTGAATGTCTAATTCGATAACGGTTCGCTCTCCAATTTCCTTGATTTGCTCGTCCAACTCTTTTCGCGTTTTGTTCACCACTTCCTCAATTCGAGCCGGGTGAATCCGTCCATCCGCGACCAATCGTTTCAAAGACAAGCGACAAACTTCCCGACGAATCGGGTCAAAACTTGAAATCACGATAGCTTCTGGTGTATCATCCACTACAATTTCTGCACCTGTAGCCGCTTCCAAGGCTCGGATATTTCGACCTTCCCGACCAATAATTTGACCTTTCAAATCGTCAGAATCCAAGTTGAAAACGGAAACCGTATTTTCAATCGTATATTCCGCTGCCATCCGCTGAATGGTTTGAATAATGATTTTCTTCGCGTCTTTGTTGGCGTGTGCTTTTGCTTCTTCCAACGCATTTTTGCGCAATGACATCGCATCGTTTTCAGCTTTGGCTTTCACCGCTTCCAACATCTGCTCGCGTGCTTCTGATTGCGACAATTTAGCAATGTTTTCCAACGCTTTGATACGTTCGTCGTTGGCAGCATCTAATTCTTCTTTCTTCTTCGCAACGATTTTCAATTGCTTATTGAGGTTGTTCCGAACTTCCTTCAACTCCACTTCTCGTCCTTCCAAATCGCTTTCTTTTTCATCCAAGCCCGCTACTCGTTCTTTAAATTTATCCTCTTTCATGCCCCATTCCTTATTCATCGCCTTCAATTCCATTTCGCGCTCTTTCAAGGAAACCAATTTATTGGCTTTTTCTGCATCAAAATCTGACCGCATTTTATTAAAACGGTCTTTCGCTTCTTGAATTTTTTGCTGCTTTTTGCGCTCATTGTCGCGGTCAGCTTTCGCCAAGATTTTATCCGCTTTGTTGCGAGCGTCACGCTGCATGCGCTCGGCATTTCGCTCCGCATCTTTAATCACAGCGTCCGCTTTGGCATTGGCAGTGTCAATTTGGGACTGTCCCTGCTTTTTCAAAAAGGTGTTCACCACAAAGTATCCGATGATGGCACCAATGACCAATCCTACGACTAGTCCGATTCCTATTTCCATAATATCAATGGTTTTGGGTAATGTTTTTGACGGTTGACGATTGACATTCTAATCCAATATTTTGGAAATTAATAGTCAATGGTGAGACTCATTCAAATGATTACCATTTTTACGTAAAGTATGAATGATGGAAAGTGTTGGTTAAAGAAGATTGTCCAAAAGAGCATCCAATTGAGCAATTTTTTTCTCAACTTCAGGAGAAGATGTCGTTGCGGTGGCAGCGGTTTTAGTTGTTGTGGCGGTGGTTCCCTGTCGAGCTTTGTGCAAATCAACTGCGTAGGCCAATGTTGCCATCGCTATACAATCTTGCATGTCACGCTTCGGATAGGCCAATCGAAAACGGTTAATTTTTTCGTTGACTTCCTTGACAATTTTCCTCAAAATCGGCTCGTCAGATGCTTTTATTTTCAACGGATATGGACGCCCCGCTATGGTGACGGTCAGTTGCTTATGTGCTGTTTTTTCCATATCCAAATTATTAACGGTTGATAGCTTTCGGCACACCGTTCATTCCGATATTTCGGAAATTTTCGGCGGTGAAGCATTCCCCATTTTAATTTTAGAAAATTTTAAAATGCTAACTTCATTAAAAAAATAGTCAGCATTTTTTAAATATAAAACGAATTGAAAACGACGAATCATTTATTGATTAAACTTCTAAAAAGCCAAATTTCTGTGCTTTTCCGTAAGTCGTCAAGTGTACATCGTGCGTCATCAACTGTCTTGCAACCACTCGATACATTTATCAATTTCTGCAATGTATCGGTCAATCTGCCTCTTCAACAACTCTGTATCTTTCCCTGAAAGAGATTTTTTGCTCGAAGATTTACCATTAATTTTGGCATATACTTCTCCTCCCTTTCCTATCAAAATTTGCTGGCTATTCACCAGTCTTTCTTCCAACTCTTGAATCATCTTCGACTGTTTCGAAAGTTCATCTTTGAGTTCTTTATTTTCGCCCAAAAGTACGGCATTGTGGTGCTGATAGTCGTCTCTTTCAGCAGCCACTCGCTTGATTTTGGATTCTATTTCATTAATTTTTCTTGCTATATCCATCGGTATCGGTCTTTGGTCATTATTCTTTTGGAACTCCAACGTGACGCAATTTTTCAAATTGTGCCTGCATTATTTCGCAAGTTCCCAACGCCGAGTGGACAATCTGTGATTTTCGGAAAGCGCAATTTGAAAAATTGCGTCACGTTAAATTCCGAAAATAAAACCTTAACGACGAATAACTGCCCCTAATTTTCCTTCATACTCCTTAATCAAATTATTCATCACTTTATCCACATCTTTATCTTTCAAAGTCTTCGTGACATCTTCAAAAACAAAGCTCACGGCGTAAGATTTTTTACCTTCACCCAAGCGTTCTGCGTCTTCGTAAACGTCAAAAGGTTGATTTTCTTCAACATTTTTTTACCAACTTTATTGGCAATGGCCGCAATATCCTGAAATTTTACCGAATTATCAATAACTAAGGCTAAATCTCGACGCATTGTTGGGAATTTATTCATTCTGTAAACAAAACGCTGTTTTTACGCATAGCTTTTGTTAAAGCGTCCATATTGACATCCGCAAAATAAACGTCGTGGCGAATGTCCATTTTTTTCAAAATAGCCGCATTGACTTTTCCAAATTCCACCAAAGTCTGCGGCCCGCGATGATATTTCATTCCGTAAGCAAAAACGTCGCTTTTAATCGCCGATTCTTGCACGCGACTGATGCCCGCCCGTTTTAAAATATTGCCAACAAAAGATTTTAATGTAAAATATCCTGCCTCTGACTTCTCTTTATTTAGCCAACTTTCGTTCCAACGTTTGCCTGATAGAAATAAAGTCAAATGTTCGGGTTCATTAAATCCGCCACTTTCTTTCTTACGGTAGGATTTTCCGAATTCAAATAATTTCAAATCAACGTTCTGTCGATTATGATTGCGAACGACGGCTTCTAAGCCACTGAACAACATTTCAGGACGCATCACATCCAAATGAATATTGGAAGTATTGTTGACATACACCAATTCTTCTTCCACAACTGGCAAAAATTTCTTTGTAATATTGAGATTTCGACAAGGAGACGGCCATCATTTCGTGGAAGCCATTCCCCGCTAAATAATCACCCAATTTATTACGAATTGCTTGTTTTGAAATGCCTGCGCCAATCACTACTGAACTATTAATTCGCGTTGGAATTGGGACTTCGTTCAATCCATAAATTCGTAAAATTTCCTCCACTACATCCGCAGGACGCAGGACGTCAGATTTATTGGTCGGTACTGCTACCGTGAAAGTTTCCTCTGTTTCCGCAACCACGTCCATATTCATTGCTGCCAAAATTTCCTTCACTTTCACTTTTGGAATTTCAACACCAATCAAGGTATTGGTATAGCCATAAGAGACTTCAATTTCTTTTTTTGCAACAGGATTTGGATAAATATCGACGATTTCGGAAGCAATTTCGCCACCCGCCAATTCTACCATCATCATCGCTGCCCGTTTCAAAGCATAAACGGACACGTTCGGGTCGCTTCCTTTTTCAAAAACTTTCGCGGCATCCGTCCGCAAATTGTGGCGCGTACTCGTCCGTCGAATCGACATAGAATTGAAATGCGCGGATTCTAAAAAGATATTTTTAGTCGAATCTGTTACGCCTGAATTCAAGCCACCAAATACGCCACCGATACACATGCCCTTCGATTCGCCATCACAAATCATCAAATCTTCTTCATGCAAGGTTCGTTCTTGTTCGTCGAGCGACAAGAATTTAGTGTCTTTTGCCAAAGTTTTAACGATGATTTTTTCACCCGCAATTTTATCTAAATCAAATGCGTGGAGCGGCTGCCCCAATTCGTGAAGAATGAAATTGGTAATGTCAACAATATTGCTAATCGGTCGCACGCCAATGGCATTCAATCGGTTTTTTAACCAATCAGGTGACTCTTTAATGGTTACATTTTTAATCGAAACGCCAGCATAACGTGGGCAAGCTTCGGTATTTTCAACAACGACTTCAATCGGCATATCCGTTGAATGAATTTTGAAATCATCAACAGATGGGCGATTGACTTTGCCATCACCACCGTAATTTATTTTCAAGGCTGCCGCCAAATCTTCCGCAACGCCCAAGTGACAAGTTGCATCCGAACGGTTAGGCGTCAAGCCAATTTCGTAAACAACGTCATTTTTAATCTGAAAATAATCCTTCGCCAATGTTCCCGTCGCTACATCTTCTGGCAAAAGCAGAATGCCGTCGTGCCCCTCTCCCAAGCCCAATTCGTCCTCTGCGCACAACATGCCTTCGGAAACTTCACCGCGAATTTTACCTTTCTTGATTTTCCAAGCCTTCCCCTCTTTGTCATAAAGCGTCGTGCCGATTGTTGCCACCAACACCTTTTCACCCGCTGCTACATTTGGCGCACCACACACAATACTCAAATCTTCATCGCCTCCAATATCGACTTTCGTGACCGATAATTTATCTGCGCCAGGGTGCTTGCCGCATTCCTTGACGTGACCAATTACGATGCCTTCCAAGCCGCCTTTTACGCTTTCGACAATTTCTTCGCCCTCCACTTCAAGCCCAATGTCCGTCAAAATTTCCGACACTTTTTCGGGTGTTTCTTTGATGTCGAGGTAGTCTTTTAACCAGTTTAGAGATGTATTCACTTTATTATATATATATATGGTGTATAGGTATATTTGTGTATTGGTTTTGAACGAGTTGTTTTATTAGAAAGTTTCTCCTTTTGGATTTTTTCCCTAAAAGTTGGCAAAGATAGGGAAAAGGGAAGAAATTAAATTGTTTTTTTTTAATATACTAACAAAACAGAATACTCTCTGTATTACATCCTTGTAAAAGTTTCGCTCATTTATGAAATAAGGTGAAACAAGATTTACTAAATCTAAGAGATTTAGAAAATCGGAAGTACAAAGGTTTGATTTGCTAAATTTAAAAAAATCAGTAAATCTCTTTCCCAAGAAATTTTACAAACTCCCTTAGGAACGCTCAACTAATAAACTAAGATTCTTGAGAGGATATTTAGTCCATATTTTCCACTTTAAAAATGCTCATTATATCAACATAAATCGCACTTTTAAAGTAAAAACTATGAACAAAACCCCTCTCTCAAGAATCTTAGTTTATTAATTCAGCGTTCCTTATTTCATAGATGATCGAAATTTTTTAAAAACAATAGTTCGTGGCGTTTGTCCATCAACTTAAATATTTTCCCACAATCGGCATCCGTCGCCCCATCCCAAATGCCTTCCGCGATACCCGCAAAACTGGTGCCGTTTGATACCGTTTAAATTCATTAATATTCACTAATCGTAGAATGCGTTTCACCAATTTTTCATCAAAACCCATCTTGATTAATTCCTTCGGGCCTTTTAGATTTTCGATGTACTGAAACAAAACGGCATCCAAAATATCGTAATCGGGCAAGCTATCCGAGTCCTTTTGATTCGGTCGTAATTCAGCAGAAGGTGGCTTCGTAATTGTATTTTCTGGAATCACTTCGCCGTCCTTATTCATGTAGCGCGCCAGTTCAAATACCTCCGTTTTATAGACATCGCCGATGACCGCCAAGCCGCCGCACATATCGCCGTATAGCGTGCCGTAGCCGACTGCCGCCTCGCTTTTATTGGAGGTATTCAAGACGATATTGCCAAATTTGTTAGAAAAACCCATCAAAATCATTCCACGAATCCGTGCCTGAATGTTTTCTTCTGTAATGTTGGCGTCGTAGCCGAGGAAGTGGGGTTGAAACTGTGTTTCGTAAGCCTGATAAATGCTTTCAATCGGCACAATGTCGTATTGAATGCCCAGATTTTGCGCCAATTGCCGCGCATCATTAATCGAGTGGTCGGACGAATATTGGGATGGCATCAGGACGACGCGCACATTATCTGCTCCCAAAGCACGGGCTGCAATCACCGCCGTCACCGCCGAATCAATACCGCCAGATAAGCCCAAAATTGCTTTTTTGAAGCCCAATTTTTGAAAATAATTTTTCACGCCCGTCACCAATCCGTCGTGGATGAGCGTCATTTTATTTTTAGGTTGCGGTCGGTTTTGCTTGCCTTTTTTGACCTCTTTTAAATCATATACCCGAACGCATTCTTCAAAATATGGCATTTCATCAAACACCTTTCCATTCGGCGAAACGACCAAGGAACCACCGTCAAAAATCAACTCCGTCTGCGCCCCCGCGTGGTTGACGTAAAACATCGGCAAATTGTATTTTTTGACATTTGCTTTGACCACGCCGATGCGCGTTTCTGCTGATTCAAAATGAAAGGGCGAAGCCGATAAATTCAAGATAAAATCGGGCTTTTGCGGCACCATTTCATCCATCGGACAGATGGTGTACATTGGATTCTCGTTGCCCACATTCCAGATGTCTTCACAGACGGTCAGCGCGATTCGCTTGCCTTGATATTCGATAATTTGATGTTCGGTTGCGGGCTCAAAATAGCGATATTCATCAAAGACATCGTAGGTTGGCAATAGCGTTTTGTGCTGAATCTGCTGGATTTTACCATCCGCCAAAAAGTAGGCAGAGTTGTACAAATCCTTTCCTTCAATGACTGGGTTTTTGCTCGGCGAACCCACGACAATCGCAATACCTTTCGCTGCTTTCGCCAATTTTTTTACCGTATCGTTTGCCTTTTTGATAAAATCATCAAATTCCAAAAAGTCGCGGGGCGGATAGCCACAAGTAGTCAATTCGCTGAAGCAAATCAAGTCCGCTTTTTTCGTTTTGGCTTCGGCGACGGCAGTGAGCATTTTTTCGAGGTTGCCAGTGAAATCGCCGATGATGAAGTTGAGTTGGGCGAGGGCTATTTTCATGATTTTTTATTTTTATAAATTTTATTTAAAACAGTTATCCCTTAAAAATGATTTCAAAACACGTCCCTTTCCCCAATTCACTCTCCACAAAAATTTCTCCACCATGCGCTTCCACGATTTTTTTAACATAAAAAAGCCCCAATCCAAGCCCTTTTACATCATGCACATTCCCTTTATTGACACGGTAAAATTTTTCAAAAATATCAACACCATTTTTCAAATTCATGCCGATGCCGTTGTCGCGTATTTTTAAAACGAAGCGGTCGTCTTTGGCAATTGTCGAAATTTGAATACGCGGCGATTCTTTAGAATATTTCACGGCATTGTCCAATAAATTATAAAACATGGTCGTGAAATGAAAGGTGTCAATTGGTAAAACAACTTCTTTTTCAGAAAAATCAGTCGTGATAGTCGCATCAGAATTACTCAGTTTTATCTCAAAATCCGCTACTCGATTCGCCAGGAATTCATGGATGTCAATGTCTTCCGTTTTCAAAATCAAGCCTCGGTCAGCCATGCTGCTATCCATTGCTTGGTCGATTAATTTTTGCAAACGGGTGTTTTGTCGTTCAATTAAATCGGCGAGGGAATCAATTTTTTTACCCGCCACTTGCACCTTCGGATTCTTCAAATTTTTACTTGCCAAGCTAATCGTCGCCAACGGTGTTTTAAATTCATGCGTAATATTATTGATAAAATCCTTTTGCAAATCCGCTTCCCGTTTTTGTCGAATCAATGTCCGCAACGTAAATAGAAAAATGCCAATCACCGCCAAAATCGACAGCCCCGCCAATGATAAAACGGTCGTCATTCGCTGCAAAACAATCGCCTGTTGGTCATCGACATCCACCAACATTGTCATACCAATTAGGAAGTCATTTTCAGAATGCGTAAAAGATTGCACCCGAAAGGCATCATTCAAATTAAGCAAATCGCCCTCAATCTGATGTTTTAACATAATGGTATCAAAAAGGAAGGTGTTTAGCGGCTGCCCGTTTTCATTTAATCCTAAAAAATTAATGACGGTCGCATATTTAAAATCAATATTTTTATCGCGGTTGGTCAGTTCTTTTTTGACAAAATTGCCGAAAATATCGGGCTGTTTTAAAGCAGTAACTGTTTCATCAATGAAGGCTTGCCCCGTGTATTTTTCCTTTAATTTATAACGTTCTGCCAGCGTGCGCGTCGTTTGATATAAGGAATCCAATTTACCTTCCGTCGCATTGTAAGGTTCTAAAATATCTGCCACTTCTATCACCAATTCTTCCTCAAATTGTTGATTTTCAAACGCAAACGTCCGCTGCACCAAAAACCATTGAATGGCAATCAGCAACAACACCGCAATGAGCGAACAAGCAACCAATAAACGAATTTGGATTCGATTCATGTTGCAAATGTAAGGATTCGCCTTCTTTTCCACACGAATATTTTACCTTAACCACCCATTAACTAAGCGTTAACCGCTGCACGGCAACTCATTTCCGACCTTTGTGTCATTCAGATTAGCTCGATTATTTGATTGATTCGATTAACTCGATTATTTCGATTGACTCAATTTTATATAGCAATCGAATTAATCGAGCTAATCGAAATAATCATTTAACTAACCGCTCTTTGTTCACTCTAAATGTATTCGCTAAAAATTCACAAAGAGCATCAAAATCTGTAACATGAAAAAATTAAGCATCGTATTTTTCGCACTCACATTGGTCTGTTTTCAAATGACCGCACAAAGTTCTAAGACGTATAATTTAGACAATTTCGACGCCATTTCTATTAGCAATTCTGCAGATGTCATTTTTTCGGAAGGACTTAATGCGGTAAGTGTTTCGGGGTCACAAGAATTGATTGACAAATTGGATATTTCTGTCCAAAATGCCACCTTAAAAATTGCTTCTAAAAAAGGAAAAAGCGGCAATTGGTATGGAAAAGATGGATTGAAATTCAGAGTTAGTGCACCCAATTTAAAGGCCTTAGCCATTTCTGGTAGCGGCGATTTTTACTCAGAAAGTAGCGTGGACGCCAAGAAATTTGCCATTGCGATCAGCGGTAGCGGCGATGTCACATGGAAAGGAAATGTGACTTGCGACGAATTGAAAATTGCTGTCAGTGGCAGTGGTGATGTGGAGTTGAGCGGGAGTGCTCAAAATGCCTCAATTGCCTGTTCTGGTAGCGGCGATGTCGAAATGGATGGCTTTAAGACAAAAGAGGCTAAAATTGCCAACTCTGGTAGTGCCGATATTGAAATCCATGTCTCTGATAAAATTTCTGTAGTCAACTCTGGTAGCGGCGACATCGAGGTAGATGGTAGCCCAGATAAAAAATCAATTATCAACACGGGGTCTGGCGATATTGATTATAAATAAGGGGATTGATTCGATTATTTCGATTGATTCGATTGACGCACAATCGAGTTAATCGAGTTAATCGAGTTAATCGAGTTAATCGAAATAATCTCTAAAATTTAACCGAATAACTCAACGACGGCAATATCGGCAAGCCATAAACAACCTTTGAAACCGTTGTTCCATCCGCTAAATTAACCGTGTCATACGCGAAGAAAACATTCTGTCGATTGTATGCATTGTATAGCCCGACTTTGATTTTATGCTGCCATCTTTTTTTAGCAAAATGGTAATTCAAACCAACATCCAAGCGGTGATACGCGGGTAATCTCCCTGAAATTTGGGAAGTTATTTTTGTTTGTAAAATACTAATGAATGGCACGTCTTGTTCGCCATATTCCGAAGTAGAAAGCGGTCGTCCTGACTGCCATAACCAATTCAAAGAAAGGTCTAATTTATCGGTAAGTTGTAAGGTCGTGGCAATGGTCAAACCGTGGCGACTATCAAAAGAGTAGGGCTGTTCCTCGCCTTGAAAATTACGATAAGTTTTAGCAAAAGAGTAGCCAATCCAGCCGGTTAATTTCCCTTTTTGTTGTTCCACAGAGGCTTCAATTCCATAGGATTTTCCATTGCCTTGTTCTACAAAATCTTCCCAGTTGTTAACGTCAATTTCTAACATATCCAAGCTGAGTGCATCATCAAAACGATTGCGGTCAATCCGAATCAAATTATTCATTTTTTTATAATAACCTTCTACTTTCCAAAACCTGCGGTCATCTATTTTTCCCGAAACTGCGCCACTAAATTGCCAAGACTTTTGCGGCGGCGTATTGAGGTCAGACGGTAGCCAAAGGTCGTTGGGTAAGCCCGAATCCGAGCGCGTCAATAGGTGCAAAAATTGGGAAGTGTAAGTTGCCGTCGTTTGAAAATTAAGGTAGGGATTAAACCAATAATTGACAGACAATCGCGGCTGTGGCACGACATCTGTTTTTCCTTTTCGATTAAAAATAGCGAGTCGCAATCCTCCATTAATCGTCCAATTGTTTTTTTGAAATTCATTCTCGACATACACGCTCAATTCACCTGTTTCGAGGGCTTCGTTTTCTTCAAAGTTATTATCCGAAAAATCAGGAATACTGTCTAAGTCTATCCCTTCCAAATCACTTTCCGTTAAGCCCGGTGTAAATGTCCTGAAAATTGCCGCTGCCCCAAAACGTGCATGATGTTCCTGATTGAAAAAATAATCAAAATCGGTACGCAGCGAAAAATCCGAAATGATAGAACTGTAGGAAGTTTCCTGACGAAAAGCGAAATACTCTTCATCAAAAATAGAAAATTCAGCTTCTGTTTTTCGTTTGCTCGTATATTGAAAATTGCTGTAAGTTGCCGTTGTATTGGAAAATAATTTATCAGAATAGAGGTGATTCCAACGGGCAGAAAGAATTTGATTGCCCCAATCCAATGCGTAAGATTCGGAAGAAAAAGCCTCAATATCCTCAGCCTCAATATTCAGAGAATCATTTTCCATAACAGAGAAATTCAAAAATTCATCCTTTCCTGTATAATAACTCAAATAAACCTTGTCTTTTTCGCTCAAAGAATAATGCGCTTTGATGTTTAAATCCGCAAAAAGATAACTCATTTCTCCATCCAAATCATTTTCTAATTTTTGTTGATTCGTCATGGGTTGCAACCATAAATTGAGGTGCGACCGCCGCCCTGCCACCAATAACCCGCCGCGTCCGCCGTTGAGTGGAATTTCTGCAATTCCCCGTGTTGCCATCGTTCCGATGGAGAGTTCTGCGGTGAAATTCTCGGTATTGCCCTCCCGTGTTCGTACATCCAACACCGACGAAATTCGACTATCGTACCGCGCTGGAAAACCGCTTTTGTAAAACTTCACACTCTTCGCCAAATCTGGATTAAAAATCGAAAATAACCCAAACGTATGCGAGGGATTGTATACTGGTA
>CANNZV010003884.1:0-25336 GCA_947561585.1 Caprella mutica | reverse complement strand
ATCAGGCTCGCCCGCCGCGCTCGGCAAGTGCGACATCCACTCTAAAGGCATAGTTGTTTCGTTACCTGTTTGTAGCAATAATACCTCATTTTTTTTGGAAACAACCACAATTTCCTTCAAGGTTAAAGATGGTTCAAGGGTGATGTCCAGTTTTTGCGATTTATTCAAATCAACTTCCACTACTTTCGTTTGATAGCCGAGGTAAGAAATTTGCAACCGCAGCTTTCCTTGCTTAAATTTTTGACTATAAAAACCATACGCATTGCTCGCGCCGCCGCGTAATGCGTTGAGTTCAAAAATATTCGCCCCGACGAGTCGCTCGCCCGTTTTGGCATCCGTCAGATAGCCGTTGATGATAAAACTCGGTGCTGGTTTTTTGAATAAAATAATGCCGCCGTTGGAGAGTTTATAGCCGATTTCCATATTCTCAAAAAAGCGGTTGAGTACTTTTTTCAAAGGTTCTTCGTAGGCGGTCAGGTTGATTTTTTTACTTTTGGGAAATAATTTTGGAGAAAAGGTGATATTGACATCTGCCGTTTCGCTTAGCGCAAAAAGGGCTTCGGATAAAGATTGATTTTTACATTTAAAATTGACAGGTTGGTCTAACACATTTTGAGTAAATGCGGTTAGATGAAAGCACAATGATAAAAAGAATAAGGATTTTTTTAGCATAAATTTTTATTAGTGAAAACGATTTAATAAGTTGAGCCAGAATGCGCCGTATTTTTTTCTTGTAAAAAGTTTTAAAAATCAGTGCATAGCCCTGTTACGGACTTATTTTTAAAGGTTTTTAGAAGGAAAAAGGACAAGTTGCAAATCCCGATTCTATCGGGGCATCATGGCTCAAGTTATTGAATCGTTTTCACTTACCGTGTAACAAAAGTTTATTCATAATTTGAGAAGTGAGAAAACCGTAAAATTTTCGAGCTTCAAAAAAATAGAACGCTTTGCCTGCGGCAAAGCGGGTGGGGCTTTGAGGAGGAAGAATTATTTTTGCAAAATAATTCTTCCTCCTCAAACTCCTTTACTGGCAACTTCCCCCCGTAATTTCAAAATTACGCTCCCCCACTTCCGTCACCTCCGACCCATAAATCGCCGCAATATTCTTCAATAAACTCACCACATCCGTCGCCAAATTATACTGCCCGTTGACGAGACATTGCATCATTTTCTGATTCCGAATCGTCACATTCACCTGATATTGCTGCGCAATCGTCCCCGCCACATCGACAAAGGTCGTTTCTTGAAATTTCAACTTCTTGCGCTGCCAAGCCAAGCCATTTAAATTCACATCCTGTTCCTTCACCAATTCATTATTCACCTCATCAAAAACTGCTTTTTCATTGGCGGTCAGAATTACTTTTTGCTTATTTTTATTGGCTTCCACGCGCACTTTACCTTCTTTTACACTCACCGTACTCGCTGTTTCATTGGCCAAATCTCGCACATTAAACGCAGTTCCCAACACCGTCACCTTCGTCCGATTTGTCGAAACTTGAAAGGGGCGATTGGCATCTTTGGCGACTTCAAAAAAGGCTTCTCCTCTCAATTTAGTAGACCGTTCATTGTCAGAAAACGTTTCGGGGTAAGACAAGGTACTGCCCGCATTTAACCAAATTTTTGAACCATCTGGCAGTGATAATTCTTTCACGTCCGCACTCGCCGTAACTTCTTTCCAAGCCACATCGCTATTCAGTGTATTTTTTAAAATAAAACCTGCCACCAACAAAAACGCAACCGCTGCGGCAATGCGCAACCACGTTCGACGAGGTCTCATTTGTACGACTTTCGCAGACTGTTTTTTAGCAATATTCAATCGAGATTGGACTTTCGCAAAATCAGCGTCCGTGTCCAACTCAAATGGCAAATCATGTTTTGCGCTCACTTTCCATGCTTTGCGGATGTCAGTCGCGACTCGTTGGTTTTCCTTCGAGGCAGCTTCCCACGCGCGCAGTTTTTTAGCATCTTCCGAGCCAATCGTGCCTTGAAGCTGTTGATAAATCAATGATATGTAAAGGTCTGTATTCATATTTTTATAATTGGAAGTGGCTTATTTTTATACCTTATTATAGGGACAATTGAAGTGGAAATATCCCCTACCTGTTTTTAAAAAAATGCAAAAATCAAAGCAATCAGTACGCCCATTTTGGTAATAGCCGCCCTCAACGTTTTCAATGCCCGTGTAATTTGATTCTCAATCGTCTTGGTCGAAATATTCAAATCTGCTGCAATTTCCTTATGCGATTTTTCATCAAAACGGCTCATGCAAAAAATAATTCGGCAACGTTCGGGTAGCGTATCAATTGCGCTTTGAATCGTCGTTTGCAAATCTGCGGCTTCCAAATCATCGACCGCACCCACTTTAGTCGGCGTCTCAGGCAATTGCGCAGGTTCAGAAAAGTCGATTCGTTTTTCGCGCTTGATATAATTAAGGCATTTGTTGACGACCACGCGCCGCAAATAAGGCTGTAGTCCTGTCGTAATTTCTAAAGTATCGCGCCGATTCCACAATTCTACAAAAGCATCCTGTGCCATGTCTTTGGCTTTTTCTCCGTCATTCAAATAGCGGTACGCTGTCACTATCAGGTACTTATAATAGGCATCAAATAAAGTCCGAAAAGCACCTTGGTCATTTTGCTTGACGCGCTGCAACAACTCGTTTTCTTGTTCTGTAGTTAGGCTATTCATAAATGGTGATTTTGCTAATTGGTAAAGGTAACGGGAAAATTGGGGGAAATAGGGTGTTGGTGCTAAAAAATGTTCGTTCTGGTCTGGTTTTTATCAAATTTTAAAAATGTTTCAAAAAAATAACCTCATCTTAAATATTTGATAATCAGCTATTTATAATTTTAACTGAAAATATTTAAAAAAAAAATAAAAAAAGATTAGGGGGATATCTGATTCTCAATTGTCCTGTATTCGTAAGCTGAAAATGCAGCTTCAAATTCAAAAAAAATTACACTTTAAAATTAATTTCTTAACGACTTTTCCACACTGTTCCCGACTGTGGAAAGACTTAAAAACTATTAATCATGATAAACAAATTTTTAAAATTCCCTTTGATGTTGGCGATGGTTGCAGTATTGTTGGTCGCTTGTAATAAAGACAATGAAACGCAGCCAGAAAATCAAGAAACACCACAAAGCAATCCTACAATGGTGCAAAGTGTCGTCGTTGCGGATTCGACTGGTTGTTACGAAATCGTGTTTCCAATCACCTTCGTTTACGAAGATGGTTCGACGCAAACAGCGAACGCAGAGGAGGATTTGTACACCCTGTTTGATGCAGAACCTTACCCAATTGACATTCAGTTTCCTATCAATTTAGAAGCCCCTGCAACTGGCGAAACCGTATCTGCGGCAAACGAAGAGGAATTGGAGACCTATTTTGAAAACTGTGATTTTGACGATGAGTGGGATGATGATGATTGGGATGAACCAAACCCGTGTGACAGTATTGATTTCGATTTTGGACAATTGGCTTGCTACAATTTTGTCTTTCCTATCAGCTTGGTTTTGGAAGATGGTACAACGGTAACAGCACAATCTGCGGATGATTTGGAAGCAATTTTTGATGTGAATAATGCGCCAGAAAATTTTGTTTACCCAATTACTTTAGAGGGCGTGGACGATGGCGAAACGCATACAGTGAACAATGAAGAGGAATTAGAGCAATTATTGGAAAATTGTTTTGATTATGACGACGACGATTATGATGATTGGGAAGATGAAATTGTTTATTCCGTAACATTTGTGAGCGTAGCGGATGATTCTTCAGGTGTTGAAAATTGCTATGCTTATGTTTACCCTGTGAGCGTGGTGACGGAAGATGGCGAAACCTTGACGGCAAATAATGACGAGGAAATTTTAACGACCATTTTTACAACTGACACAATTGACGACTTTGTGTATCCATTCCAAGTCATCAATAACGAAGACGGTACAACGATTACTGTCAATAACGAAGAGGAAGCGGAGGATTTAGTTGAAAACTGTGAATAAATATAGTAGGCATAATTGATTTTTGAAAGCGTATCTGAAAGTCGCCCGAGTGATTCGGGCGGCTTTTTTTTTGTTAAAAATTGAAATAGGAAACATTCTCGTACCTTTGCGCTTTTTAGAAAATTCCAGACGTTTCTAAAAATACAAAAGTTTTCAAAACTTTTGTATTCTGAAATCAAAAGCAATGGCAGAACAGAACTTCGTAGATTACGTAAAAATAAATTGTCGGTCAGGACACGGCGGCGCAGGGTCAGCCCATCTTCACCGAAATGCAATGACTGCAAAAGGTGGACCCGACGGCGGCGACGGCGGACGAGGTGGACACATCATCGTTCGAGGCAATCGAAATATCTGGACATTGTTGCCTTTAAAATATCGAAAACACGTCATCGCTGGAAACGGAATGCCTGGAACGGCCAATCACAGTTCGGGCGCATTTGGCGAAGATATTTATTTGGAAGTACCGTTGGGGACAGTAGTCAAAGACTTCGAGACGGGCGAAATCGAATTTGAAATTACCGAACACGAAGAGGAAATGATTGTGGTCTCAGGCGGTCGTGGAGGTCAGGGGAATGCCCATTTCAAATCGGCAACTAATCAAACGCCTCGCTTTGCGCAAACAGGTGAAGAAGGCAAGCAGGAATGGAAAATTTTTGAGTTAAAGGTCTTAGCAGACGTTGGTTTAGTTGGTTTCCCAAATGCAGGAAAATCAACGCTTTTATCTGTTGTCAGTGCCGCGAAGCCAAAGATTGCCAATTATCCATTTACGACTCTTGTGCCTAACTTGGGTATGGTCAAATATCGGGATGCGCGCTCGTTTGTGATGGCAGACATTCCCGGAATCATCGAAAAAGCACACGAAGGTAAAGGTTTGGGACACCGATTTTTGCGGCATATCGAACGGAATGCAACCTTATTATTTATGATTCCTGCCGACTCGGATGATATTAAAAAGGAATACGCCATTTTATTGAACGAATTGAAAATGTACAACGAAGAATTGCTGTACAAACCGCGCGTTTTGGCGATTTCAAAAAGTGATATGTTGGATGAGGAAATGAAAGAATTGTTGCAGCCTGAACTGCCAGAAGGTGTGCCAGTTTTGTTTATTTCGTCGGTGGCGCAGCAGGGGATTCAGGAATTGAAGGATTTGTTGTGGAAGGTGATGAATGAAGGGGATTAAATAAAAGATAACAATGAGAAAGTCAATAAGTAAAAACGATTTAATAAATTAGACCATAATGCGCCGTAATTTTTTCTTCTAAAGAATTCAAATAGTCAATTCAGCGAACGATACTACTGATTTATATCATTGGTTTTATGATGATAGGTATAAATCTGGCTCAAATAAATTATTTAGCGTAAAAGGCAAATTAACACTTGATGAGTTGGAAAAAGAAATAATTCTTCAAAAATTAGAAAAAGGAGAATTAAAAGAAATAATGTCGATTGAAAAATAAAAAAAAATTGATTCCTCAACAATTTTACATTCCAATTATCTATATTTATCCCCAAAATTTACAACGGCTTTCCTTGCACCACCGTGCGCCGTGAGCCGTAAACCGTAAACCGTTAAAAATACATCCCATGTATCGCGCTACCCTAAATCGATTATTCCTTATCCTTTGCGTCACTTTTTTTCAAAATACCTTATCCGCACAAACGGTGACGCTTACGCCTGCTACGCCCGAAGACTTCTTCGTTTGCGGCAGCGGCGATTTTGAATTCACCTTGACCAACGGCGATATGCCTTTGGACGACGTTGTTTTGACCATTCAATTCTCTGCGCCAAGCGGCACAGCTTGCGGCATGAATTTCCAAAATGTGACGGGCGCGACCGCGATTTCTCCCATAGATTCCTTGATGCCGATGTTAGAAATTGGCGATTTGGCAGCTGACGAAACCGTCACTTTTACCGTCACGGCGAATGCGCCCTGCTCCGTTTTTGATTGTTTAAATAATGGAGAATTGTTTCAAAACAACTTTACGTTGACGCACAGTGGCGGTACGATTGCGATTCCTCCTTCGCCAATTTATACTATTGAAACGGCGAATTTGGTCATCACCAATATCACTCCACAATTCACCGAACTCTCACAAGGCGACATCGTTACGCGAACGATTACCATTAGAAATACACGCTTCGGGCCGCTGTCTGAATTTACCTTTTGCGATGCGCATCAAGGTGGTTTTTGTGTCAACACCAATTTTGGGAACATCATTCAAGAAGACAGCACCAATTTTTGTATCGAACTGACGGCAGCCGATTTTATGAATATTGGCGACGGTGATGGCTTATTTGAAAAAGATGAAATCATCATTATTGAAGAAGAGCTGGAAATTAAATCTTGCGGCGTTCAGCAATCTTCGCTTTCGACGATTTCGGTTGGGTGGGGCTGCGACGACGATATTTGTCAGGAAGATGAAAAAATTGTGGGCGTCAGTTTTTTACCGACGATGCTTACGCCTGATTTGATTTTTGAACCAACCGCCAGCGTCCCCAAATGTTTTTGTGGCTCTGAACCATTTTTGCAAAGCATGACCGTGACGAATATTGGCGCGGGAGCTGCCGTTGATTTGAATTTGACCATGAATCAAGCTGTGCCCAGAGGTGGAATGGATTTGATTAGTTTTTACGTCGATAGTGCAGGGACGACATTGGATATTCCAGTTGTACCCGCTTTATCCGAGCCATTTCCAACCGATGCCCCTTGCGATATTGACCCCGAAATTTGGCGGCGTGCCATTGCGTCCTTTCCCGAATTGGCGTCGGGCGCATCCATCACGTTCTTTTGGGAAACCTATATGTGCGACCAAGAATGTCTCGGCGAAAATATTCAGTGGGATTATGGTTATCAATATCAATCGACCTGCGGCGAGGAGACTTTTATACCTGATACGATTCCCGTGATTGCGTCCGAAGATGCGCTTATCACCATTTTATCCGTCGAAGGCGGCGGGGCCTTGATGGACGGCGTGCCCCATACTTTCAACTATATTATTGACTACGCGGACTTGGATGATGAAGATGGAACGCTGACGATTGAGTTGGAAATCCCCTGTGGTTTAGCTTGGGAAGACACCAATAATCCGATACTCGGCGGTCAAAATCCAGCGATTAGTTTTGAAACCTTAGACGAAGCAGAAGCGGTGACGCTGGAATATAATTTGCCAATGCCAACGGATTCTTTATCGACCAGTTTTGATTTAAGTTTTAGCTGCGCCGATTTTTGCACGGACGATTTATTATGTCAAGATTCGATTGAAACTTCGTGTATGGGAGTAGATTCATGCGCAGTGGAAATGGATATTTTAATTTCTATTCCAATCATTACTTCCGTCAATCAATGCGCCCCTTTTCCAAATGACTGTGCGCCGCAAAGTTGCTACGAAGCTGTTTTTGCGCAAGAATGCGAGATTGATTCTTTTTGCATCGAAACCGTTCCGGGATATGTCAATTATCAATTCACAGCAGGACGCAGCAATTTTGGATTAGCAGATAATAATGATGACCAAATTTGCGACGCGGGGCCACCTGATTTAAATTTAATCAACGACCATCGTTTGCTGCCCGGCGATACGATTCATGCCGAAGTGAATGGCGAAATTGTTGTCGATGTTCCCGGTTCGACTTTCGAGCGTGGCATCATCGAAATTTTCTTCACGGGCGGTCTGACGACGGGTGACAATTCCGATTTTTACACCTCTGAAGGCGTCGTGCCGCTGACGGCGAATGTGCGGATTTTCGACAGCAGCAGCAATACTTATTATGATTGTGAAGCGCCGTTGTCAGATATAAGTGAAACACCTTTGGTCTATCAATACGACTACTCCCCTGCAACCTTGGCGGATATGGGCTGCGGCATCCCTGCTGATTTTGTTTTTGAAAATGGAGACTCGGTTTTATTTGAAACAGATTTTAGAATTGGCAGAAATGTAATACGCGAAGACGATACAACACCCTTGATGCTTCGCCTGAGTTTGTCGCCGTCAGTCTTGTTGTTCAATGCCCCAATTGCCAATACTAACGATGTCTTTCGCTGCGGCTGCGCCAATGAAGTTTTTGAAATAACGGGCTACGAGTACATGACTTTTCCTGGTGTTTTTGCCGTGCCGCCATGTGATGAATCGGAATTTATTGGCGGGAGTTTATTTCAAATCATTTTAGAAGAAGGCAATTTTTTCCCGTTTGAATGCCGCCAACTTGCAACGCTGACTGATTTTAAATTAGACCTGCCTGATGGTTTTGAAATCATAGAATCTAAACTTACTTTTCTTAGAAATCAGGAAGGGGCAGACATCGTGACCGAACAACCATTGACGCCGCAAATTAATGGAAACCAAGTCTGCTTCGAGGTCGCTGATTTTCAAAATGGCGGCTTGGACGAAGGATTTTTAGCTTTATTTCAATATCGTTTTTCCTCTGAATGCGACATCACAGGTTCGCAAGATTTGGGGACGATTGCGACGATTGACTTTCTTGACCAACTGCCCGAAATGGCTAACCCATTTGATTATGAAGTCGAATCACCAGCCTTGCGTTCGCTGAATCCAAACCTGATTGTGTCCACGCCGCTGTGCGACATTACGGCATTTAACAACCAAGCGATTTTGAATTTTGATTTAATTAATTTTCAAACGGTCGTCGCCTCGCAAGCCAGCGGAACGGCGGAAAACGTTTGGATTTATCCTATTTCCAATTCTGGTGAAATCACGAATTGCTCTATTTTTAATTTAGAAACAGGGCAATTTTTACCGCAAACAAATGGCATTTTTCAACTGGACACCCTCGGCGCTTTAGACACTTTTTCGCTGAGATTAATTTGCGATAATGTGAGTTGCGATTTAGAAGAAGTCGAGCTGAATTTTGGTTGGAGTTGCACCCCGTTCACCAATCCAATCAACATGCCCTGCAATACTGAAACCAAAAACTTGACCTTCACTGCACCGCCTGGCGAATTGGAATTGACGGTCGAAGGCCCTGCCGATTGTAGCGACCTTTGCGACACCATCCCCTACCACTCCATCGAAGTTTTTAATGCAGGATTGGGGACAGCTTATAATGTCGAAATCACTGCGCAAGTGCCGACGGGTGTGACTTATTTTACAGGCAGTACGCAAGTTGAATACCCTTGTGACAGCGGCAATTTTATCCCTGCTGCTGACCCGATTATGTTGCCAAACGGCGATTTAATTTGGACAGCTTGTTCGCTATTGCCTACTTTGGATGATTGTGGATTACCGCCACTTCCTGACAACCCAAATGCTCCAAGAGTTAACTGTTTTAAAATGCGCTTTTTGAGCCAATCGTCATGTGATTTGGTGATAAACAGCTTCTTTATTTTCTCCGTAACGGGTGAGCAAAATTGCGGTGATCCGACCAATACACTATCTGATATTGGTGAAAATTTGTGCATCAACGACATCGAACCACCGTTTTCGGGAACGATAAATGTCAACTCTGGCGACGTGATTTGTGATGATGTCAACACGCATTTAGTAACCGTGCAATTGAACGGCGACACGCAAATTGGCGATTGCCTCATCATCGAAACGCCGAATGGATTGGATGCCAATTGCGTCAATTTCATCAATCCCGCTTTCCCTTGTAATGTGACGACCGATGATGGAAATTACGTTATTGCGCTGCCGCCAAATGTGCCTGCGGGCAATCTGATTGTCCTTAATTTGGAAACTATCGGCTACCAAAATCTCGAATGCGGCGATTACAATATGACCATCCAAGCGGCGACGCAAACGATTGCCAATTGCGTCGCTATTCAAGATACTTGTTCCACCAAAGTCGTCGTGGCTTCTGCAATTGCGAATCTTCCCGTTGACCGACCGATTTTTGAATTGTCTGATTTTCTAATAACCGCATCGCCTGCGGGGGCAAACGATGCCGTTGATTTTACCATCAATGTCGGCAACACGGGCGCGCCTGCACCGCCGATTACGACGATTGAATTTTATTTAAATACCAATTTAGTTCATGCTGAAAATATCAATTCGACCATTCAAATTGACGAAATAATTCCGCTTTCGGGCAGTTTTGAAATACCAGAAAATAGCCTTTGTGATTTGATTGCCGTTGTCAATCCTGTCTGTGCGTGTGAATCCGATACCATTGCCATCGGCAGTCCAATTACCTATTTAACGGGGCAAAATGATACGATTTGCTCGAATGAAATCTTGACTTTAGGTGTCGAACAAATACCTGGCTTTGTTTATCAATGGACTTCTTCCAACGACCCTGATTGTTTGGATTTATTGGCTTGTGCAACTTGTCCGACGACAACTTTTTCTTTTGAAAATTTGGAAAAAGAGCCAAAAATTTGCCAGTTTATTTTATTAGAAAGCGATAATCAGGGTTGTTTGATTCAAAATGAAATCAGCGTAACCGTGATGCCGACTCCCGAAATTTGTCTCGGTGATTCTCCAATTTGTCTCGGCGAAACAGCGAATTTATGTGCATCGGATGGCGTGAGTTTTACTTGGTCGCCAGCAGTTTCCAATGAACAATGTATCGCGGTGCAGCCAACGCAAACGACTACTTATTCCGTTATCATCGTGGATGCGCAAGGCTGTACGGGAACGGATGAATTTACGGTGGAAGTCGTGCCGCTGCCGAGTGCCGATTTGCCCGCAGCGTACTTATTTTGTGATGAAGAAACACCGCAATTAGACGCAGGTTTTAATGAAAATTACAGCTACAACTGGTCGCCCGGCAATCCTGTTTTAAATAATCCAGCTATCGCGAATCCGACAATCATGTTGCCAATGGACGGCATTTTTTCGGTAACGATAACGGACAATAATAGCTGCCAAACCATTGCCCAAACCGACGTGACCTTTGGCGATACGCCTGAATTAACGATTTCTTCCGACATTTCAATTTGTCTGACAACTTCAGCGACGATTGCGGTTAGTGGCGCGGATGCTTACAATTGGGAAGCCCCCGTTGTGCCTGCGGATTGCCAAAATGTGGATTGTTCGGAGATTTTGGTCACGCCGACGGAAACGACGACTTATACAGTGACGGGCGAAAGTTCGGATGGCTGTACGGCGCAAATTTCAGTAACGGTAACGGTCGTCGATGGAGAGATTACCACCGAAGAAACCGCCGACATCTGCGAAGGAGAAAGCATTTTTGTTTTTGGCGAATTGGAAACGGAAGCAGGGACGTATTGCGAAACCTATCCCTTATCAGCGGGTTGCGACAGCACGCATTGCATCACCGTTTTGGTCAACCCAGTTGTTTCGACAACGGTGGATACGACCATTTGTGAGGGCGCAACCTTGATTTTTAATGGAGAAGAATATGTGGAATCAGCAGTTGTTGTTTTGGAAACCACACAAGGCTGCGACAGTATGATATTTTTAAATATTGACAACTTTGCACCGCCTGTTTTGACTTTAAATGCCAATCAAGAAATCGCGATTGGCGACACTGTTTTTATTTCAAATACAGATGAATTTGTCGATTACGAATGGACTTCTTCTTCTGGAAATGAATTAGAAGATTGCAACGGTTCGCCCGATTGTTTGGATAGTCCTACTGAAAATACCACCTATATTTTGACCGTCACCGATGAAAATGGCTGTACAGCGACCGATTCGATTAGTGTCACGGTCGTCATCAATTGTAACCCTGCGGACGCGGATATTCCAAATGCTTTCACTCCAAACGGTGATGGCAACAATGATACATTTGCGCCTGTTTTTGAAGAAACTGGGCAAGAACAAGTGACCGCTATGCGCATCTGGAATCGTTGGGGCGAATTGATTTTTGACGGTGGGCAAGATGCCGTTTGGGATGGGATGCTGGACGGTGAACCTGCGGCGGCGGATGTGTATATTTATACGATAGAGTTGGATTGTCGATTTGGGGAGGAGGAAGCGACGTTGACGGGGGATGTGACTTTGATAAGGTAAGGTTTTATCGAAATAACTGCTCAATCGTTTTCATCGAAAGAAACATTTTACCGCTATCAGGAAGTTGGGTAAAGCCAAATTTATGATAAAATTGAATAGCATTATCGTCAATTGGGTCAACAATCACGGCCATCGAACCGATGATTTTTGACACTTCAAAACTTCTTTTCAAAGCATCAATGAGCAATAATTTTCCTAATCCCTGTCCTTTATTGCGCTCATTGATGGCTAACCGTCCCAATAAAGTGACGGGTAGGGCTTCGTAAGCGCGCGGTAATTTTTTGCGAATTGCTTCGGGGATTATCGCTTTTGGAATACCTGCATTGGATAAGGTGTAAAAACCGCTAATGTTATTTTCTTCATTCGCCAAGACAAAGCAAGCCGCCAATTTTCGTTTGACATCTTGTTTGGCTTGCTTTTGAATATAGTTATCCAAATGTGCATTTCCACAAGTAAATGCTGCCTTTTTATGACTTGTATGGAGTGGCTTGGTTAAATAATTTGCCATCTCAAAGTAGTTTATTGTACGTTTTCAACGCAGATTTTAGCTCCTGATTGGGGGTTTCTTCTTTAAAAACCAAGTCAAAAAAAATCGCTTGGTCCCGCTTGGAAGCAATGATTTTGTTGTGTTCTTCGACAATTTCCTCTGCCTTCGTTTGCACAGCTTTTATGACAAATTCTGTCAAACTTCTAAATCCGCCAAGTTTTGAAGCATACTCAAAAAACTCTTTCTGTTCTTTGGTTAGTCTTGCGTCGAATCTCGCTGTTTCTATGCTATTCATATTTTTAAGTTTAAAAAGTTGATGTAAATGTACGGATTTTTGCCGTACGAATCAAGGCGTATTTTCAAAAATGATTAATTGATTTCAAAAAACGACCATTTTACTAAACCCTTCCTTCTCCCACGAGTTTACCATTATCAAATAACCAATTCACAAATCAACTAAAATCCATTATGTCAAAACTAAAAAAAGGCGATAAAGCTCCAGCAATTACTGGAACAAACGAAAACGGCGAAACCATTTCTCTATCCGACTATGCGGGCAAAAAACTAATTCTGTTTTTCTATCCAAAAGACAATACGCCAACTTGTACGGTCGAAAGTTGCAATTTGCGGGATAATTATGCGGATTTGCAAGCAAAGGGTTTTGAAATCTTGGGTGTCAGCCCCGATAGCGCGAAGAAGCATCAAAATTTTATTGCGAAACACAGCTTGCCCTATTCATTATTAGTGGATGAAGATTTGGCCACCATCAAAGCGTACAACGTGTGGGGAATGAAAAAATCGTTTGGAAAGGAATATGAAGGATTGAAGCGCACCACCTTTGTGATTGATGAAAATGGCGTGATTGAATTGGTGCTGGATAAGGTGAAATCGAAGGAACACGCAGCGCAGATTTTGGAGGAGTTGTAGCGTTCGTAGTTCGAGGGTTCGTAGTTCATGATTCCGTGTTGTGCAAACTACGAACCATGAACTACGAACCCATGAACTCGTTTATTGAAGCTCAAACCGCACCGTCACTCCTGACGAGAAGTTGGTTTGCGGGAAACTATTCGACGTTTTCGGTGTCGTGCGCGTATAATCCACGAATAACCGTAGTGACAATTGCTTATTCAAGCGATATTCCGCAGAGGGGTTGAGTGATAGACGTGTATTACCCCGCGTCGTTTCTCCTTCTCCATTTGGAGTTCTATCAATCACATAAGTGTCTGTAATATCATCTCTCAAAGAAAAGTCGAATGCCAAGGTCAAATCACCTGCTTCGCCAGCACCTGCACCGCCTCGGCTGCTAATGATGCCTTTTTTCTTACCCTTCTCTTTTTCTTCCTCTGGAATTGGTTTTTTCTTCTTCTTTTTCTTGGATAGGAAGTCAAATTCAACGCCGTTTAAAGTATAGCCAAATCCGAGTGTCCAATCTTCTGTACGTGATTCATTCAATTGTCCGGAATCTAATTCCAAATCAAGTGACCGTGATTTTTTAGATTCAAACCGGATAGACATACTGTTTTTAAAACGCATATCAATCCCAATCAACGGGCTGAACGCTTCCTGAATGGATAACGTTGGTGTGTTGAAACGAGAATAATAATTAAATGCACGAGTGTCATTATAAATCTGTTGGTCACGTCGATATTCCAAGTTACTCTGATAAGAATTTACCCGCAAGGTGGACTGATAACCGTGCGATATTTTAAACGATTGGAAAATGTTTTTAAACATCTTCATCTTTGCTAATCCTGTGTAATTCAAACGCCAGTTGACTCTTGGCAATTGGTCAAACAAGGTTGCGGTATAATCCTCGGCAATGCCAATCGTATTCGGGTCTTTATCCGTGTATGCCGCGATAAAAGCTGGCAATGCAACACTCTGATGAGTACCTCCATAACCAAAAGGATAATTTGCTGTATAGTTAGGGTCTTCATGTGGACGTGTTTCATCTGGTGCCAAGCGGTTTGCAATAAGAATTCGATTATCTAGAAACGTATTAAAAAGGTCACTTAAACCATCATCATTCGTAAACAAAGTTTGCATCGAGAAATAGGTCATTTCGTAAGACCCCATATCATTCGTAATGGCGTGACCATAATCTTGCGTTTCATCATCGAAAGCAAAACGTTCGGTGTGCGTCTCGGTATGACTTTTCTCAGCGTTCAAGTCCAATTTGAAATCTTTGAACGGCTCAATTTTCAACTTCAATTTATAACGGTCGTTCTTCGTCTGCCTTACCTTTTTGTAGAGTTTGGCATTAGGCACAATGTATTGCTTGTTTTTATCCAACCAATTGGCTTGCGTCCCCTGACTTTCCAAACTCAAATTGGGCTGAATACCAAAAACAAAATCCCAACCCGGTTCATTAAAATTTTTCATACCCAATAAATCAATATCTGATCCATACCCAGGAATTTGTGTGCTAAAATCTTGCGAAATGTCCACCTGCAATGACCGAACCATCAACAAGGGTCGTATCAACGCGCGCTCCAATTGACTTGGTTCGCGGTCTTTTTTCTTCTTGTCTTTCTTATCCTTTTTGCCTTTTTTATCGTCTTTGCCGTCTTTTTTACCCTTATCAGTTTTGTTGTTTTTATCGGTGCGTCCACCTCGTTTTTTACGCGGCTTGCTGTCGATTTTTTTCAAATATTTAGAATATTTGTACAATTTATCAAATTTGAAATCCAATTTTAGCGATCGTCGTTGTGTATTTTCAATCACATTTCCAAACTGTAAAGCAAATGGGTCGTTACTCGCGGCATGCCAAGAATAGGCCCCATCATAGTTTGCAGTAGCATTTACCCAATCTAAGAATGGAAAATGTTGTAGTGGGACTTTAAAAGTTAGTTTAATGTCTTGGTTAAACATTTTTGGACGACCCAAATTGGAAAGATTTGAATAAATACTATCTCGTCGAGTATCTGAAATACTTGAAATGTAATTTGGATCATTAGGATTTAATTGATTCCGAATAATCAAACTTTTTTCTGTAGGCTCATCAATGACACCTTCAAAGTTAGCGCGATAATTCATTTTCAATGCCTTGAAAAAATCCCAAGACAAATCATAATTTCGATTCCATAAAAATTGCTTATTAAAATAAGTATTTTGTAATATATCATCTCCTGCAAACCGATATTTTGTTGTATTAAATCTTCTTTTCAAATCTGTTGAGAAAAAGAATGAATTTGGCAGCGGATTGAAATTAATCTCTTTGATAAATTTCGTGTACTTACTACTCTTCATCTTCCCAAACGGCTTGATCGGCTTCGATTTGATTTTATATTGATAATCTATAGAACCAGTTTTATCGTCAATTTCATCTTTTTCATAATAAGGGTCACTCAAAGTAGTTTTAACGTGATTATAGCTAACACTAAAATTCGAGACATCCCAAGGCATTGATGGTTTGTCATTCGTCTTTTCTTTTCTAACATTACTAAAGTTTATTCTCTCATCTGTTTGGGTTGTCTTTGCTTGATTTTTAATAAGGTCTTTTTCTTCCTGCGTGTCCGCATCACTAATTTTATCTTTTAATAAAATGTCCTTATCATAGGGGTCATATTCTGGCGTCTGAATTTCTTTAGAATATTCATAATAAAACGGCACTTTTAAACCCCATTTTTCGGGTAAAAATTTATCTAGAGATACTGATGCACCAAAAGCAATCTGCCAAATATCTTCACGTTGCCGTTCTTCTACACGATCATTGATTTGTCCCCAACCATGAGTTGTATAAGTACTTGCAACTGACATAGCAACAAAATCTGCAAAATCTACATCCAAACGCGCCGTCGCTGCTGCACCACCTTCTTCATCCAAGCCCAATACCCGCAACTCATTCACCCAAACTTCGGCGTTTACCCGTCCGTCATTGCCGTCGGTATTACAAGGATTCCGAATACCGATTAAGATAGATTTGACTTCGCCGAGGTTCGGATTTCCAATGATTTTGTAGGTTTCATTCGTTTTAATATCAACGTCACTTAACTCAGTCGTCATCGCATCAACGATAAATTCTTGCGACACCGAAGCGGTCTGATTTCTCAATCGTTTCATCCGCGTCAATGTTTCAAAATTAATATTTAAATCATTGATGGCGGGCCAAATTGTTCGTGGATAACCGGGCGTTCCAATCAATGATGGATTGATGTCATCTGTCGCCGTAAATTCGATTGGAATTTCATATTCGTAATAGTTTTGAGAAAAATCACTACCCAACCGCACGAATACCGTCAGTTCTCCATAATCCAAATCTTCATCTGCTCCATTACATTGCGTTGTACTTTCACCGTGCACAAACATTTTCATGCGCTTGAATTGTCGCATGTCCATATCCACCAATTTATAAATACCAACCCCCTGCGCATCAGGCAAATCACAAACACTCATTGACAAGGAACGCTCATTTTGCAAGGCATTGATGTTTACACCCAAAGCTTGCTCGCGCACAATGCCTGGAGGCAAAATATAACCTGAAGTTTCTTCCACACTCACCGAGTTGACATCAAAGTTGGCGATGATTTCATCCGTATTTTCTGAACCAAAAATCGGGCAACCCTCCTCGCTCAAGTCTTCAATATTTTGATACCGTCTCCATTGATTTCTTACCAAGTCCAAAGTCGCAAAACGAAAGTTCATTTTCGCTTCAAAGCCCTTCATGTACATCCGCATAAAACGAATAGAACGGAAGTTTTTAATCCCACCAATTGCCTCAAAATTAGGATTGTCGCTATTTTCCTCTGCATCAAGTTGGTCTAAAGGAATTTTGAACCGATACCAAGTCCGCGAGCCATCGTCAGAGTCGATTTGGTCAATGATATACGGATTACTTTCCACAGCGATACCGCCAATACCATCATAATTAATCGGCACTTTGTATTGAAAATAAGACTCCAATTCATTCAAAGTATTGTCTCTATCCAAATCTTCCGTGTCTGGCAATGTGAAGCTACCTGTCGGAATATCATTCCCGCCTTGCGTTGGAGAATTACCTTCCGAACCAAAATATCGGGCATATCGAACGAATGCGTCAACAGTATCTGGAAACGTATTGGAACGGAAAGAAAAGTAATTATCATTTGCAGGGTCGGCAGTAATCGTTGCAAGTGCCGTTGGGTCAATACCTGCGATCGCATCCAAATAGTCACTCTGGACTATTCGCTCTCGGTCGTCATTGATACCATCAAAACCAACATCTTGTGCAGTTCGATTGTTAGGATCTAAGTCAAAAGCTGTATTAATTTGTTGCGTTACAGGCACTGCTCCCCAGTTCGTTGCTTGCAGACACATATCCGAACTATCTGCCCCTGGTAATCCATTTTCAAAAAACTTACGGGAATCTCGCAGTACGTCCTCTGACACGTTTCCTAATTCAAAATAAATCGAACCGTCCATTTCACCATTACTAGCTCGTGGATTTGGGTTGCCACTTCCATCAGTATCCAAATAAGGATTCAATAACCAAAATTCAACAAATTCGATATTCGCAGCTTGGAAATCATTCGTGTTTAATGATCGCATGATTCCTCCCCAACGACTTTCTGGATTGATTAATTTTCCATTTTCACCTAGACCTGCCGAATAAGATGTTCCACCAGGGACATCATAATTATATGGTCCTCTTTCATCTGGACAATATTGAATATCCAAAGAAATAATTCGATTTTGTAAATTATTGGTCGGCGTGATATTTGGAAAAACCTCGTCCTGGTCAATTTGCATCGCATACGGATTACCGCCCCCGCGCGTTTGATATTGTGGCTCAATCCGCATCCAATTAATCAAGGCACGGTTGACTCCATAATTGACATCATCCACCAAATTCGCTTCTGGAAACATCTCATTTCGTGGCGTACTCGCCAATACCCAACCGTTCGGACCATTGACCGGCTGCCGCAAATCCAAATTACTCGTCACCCCTTCAAAATCATCAATGTAAATCACCCCGCCGTCTTCATCGGTGTTGAGCGTATCTGCTTTTTCGTTAATGGCTTTCGAGTGACCGGGTTTTAAATAAGCTGTTTCGACCGATAGATTTATCGACGATGGTGCTTTGGTGTCGATTAATGGAATTTTATCCACCATTTTCGTCAACCAAGGTGCTTCGTTGCTGTACGTCAAGTCCAAGCCGTACATTTTATTGTTAATCGGGTCATCACCGATATTGACTTTTTGCGTGTAGGGTCGTTCAAACAACTGCATGAATGTACCCCCGATTATCAAGTTTTTATTGACTTCATAATCCGCCCGTAGTCCAAGCATGGTTTTGGTTTGAAAACCAAATAAGGCACTGTCTTCAAAGTCAATTGAAATTTTTGACCCTGATTCCAAAATCGCTTCATTCAAAATCCGCACCCGTCCAATGGTATAATCAATGGTGTAATCGACATCTTTGGTCAATACGCGTCCACCCGCAGTAATCCGTTCTGAATTTTCTGGAATATTAAACGCACCCAACGAAATATCCGCCGACACGGCCGATTTATAAGAACCCTGAATAGAAAAACGGTTTTGCGCCGCTTCCTCTCTCGCATCCGTCACCGTACCTGTATATAAGGTGTCGAAAGAGAATTGATCAGCTAAGGCAGCATTCCCTGTAACGGTTAAAATGGTATCACTCAAAAAGTTACCAAATGGCTCCAATTTGGGAAAAATAATCTTACCACTTCTTGGCAGAATCGTCACACCTTCTACAAAATCAAACCGTCCATCCCCATCAGGTTGGGGGTCTAATTGAGTATTCAACCTATCCAATCCCATCAATTGAATAATCGGCTGAGTGTTTAATCCTTCAACGGGTAAAAATCGTTGCTCACCTTTCCCCGGGTCATCGTAAGTAATATCTAATCGAAAATCTTCTTTTCCAATTTGAAAACCATTGATGGAATAAATATTTTTCATCATCAAGTCCCAAGCTGGCTTATCGACATCTTGCAGCGTACTTTTCAGCATCTTGGTAATGATGACATCCTTACTGGCTTTATCAGGGGAGCCACCGTCAACCCCCGCAAACTCACCAATAGAATAGGTCTCATTTTGATAACTATATTTAAAAGCAACTCCTACTACTTGATCGGGCGCAATATTTACATTTAAAGATAAGAAACCCAATTGTGGGTGATAGGTATATTGTGATGGCGACAATAAAACTGCTGTTACTTTTTCAAAATCAACGCCTTGCTCTAACTGAAATTCTCCACCAGATAAAACTGAAATAACATTTTCTGTCTTAACATTATTAGGGTTTGCAGTAATTGCTTGATATAAATTATCGTCCTCTTTATCTAATGGTAAGCGTTTGCCAAAACAATCTTTTTCGTCCGAAGGAACGGGCTGGTCTGGCAGAAAATTATTATTTTCATTGGTGAATTTGTCTGTTTCTCCAAGGTCAGCTAACGCCAAAACTTCGTAAGTCTGCGTAATGTTCGTGCTGGTTGGTTTTACAAAAACCTGAATCTGTTCAATGCTGAAATTGGTATTCAAAACGGGCAATTGCGTCAATGCCTGCTCGTAGGTTTCTCTATTATAATGTGTCAAAAAGAAGTGGCGGTTTTCATCATATTCATCAGCTTCCACCTTAAATTCTTGAACCTGTCCTCCATTTTCTAAAACAATCTTTTCTCGTTCTGATTTTTGCTGTGAAGCTACACCTGTCAAGCGTAATTTTCCCCACTGCGTTTCTACTTTCAAACCAAATAAACTTTCACTACCCGTAATCAACGTTCCCCGCAAGGGCAAACTCACATTACCGGCTTCGATACTTTTGATAATTTCATCCTCACCAAAATCATCCGTTCCGTACTGCAATTTCATCACATTGTCAAAGTCAAAAGTCGCTTGCGTATCGTAGTTGGTATTCAATTTTAACTTCTCTCCAATCGAGCCTTCCACATCCATTTTGATGTCCATATCAAAATTAAAGTTAGGCCCTTGCTGCTGCTGTCTCAAAGTTCGCCCAGAGTCAGCTGTTCGACTATAATCCACCCCAAAAGTCAAATCAATGCTCCCTTGCGGCTGAATATTTACATCTGTACCTCCAAAAAGGCGGTCAACCAAGCTATTTTTTACATCAATATCTGCCAGTGGGTCAATCCGTCCACCAATGCCTCGCTGTCCGCCACTCGCTCCCGACAATTCTCGGAAATATTCTTTTTCCTGCTCCTTCGCGATATACTCCTGATATTCTTCAATCGTCATATAGCTCGGCGGTCGGAAATATTCGTCGCCCATTTTTTCCGTAATGATGTACTGATTCGTCGTAGGGTCATACTCTACGGTCTGGTCAATAATCTTCGGGTCTTTTAAATCAAAAGGATTGTTGTTCGGGGCGGTAATGAAATCGCCCGTGCGGTCTTCTAATGGAATGGTATCCAAAACAGTAGTCACAAACTCTTCCGAGTAAGGATTGTCAAAAATTCGCGAGTCGCCAGATGCTTTAGTCGAAATCGAAAAAATGGTCGCGAGTAAAACCGTTGCTACTAGGTAATATTCTCTTCTCATATCTTTTTATAGTAGGGATTTAGGAAGTCAATAATGATTCGATTTTTATAAAAACAAACCACTTTACCTTCCTATAAACTGTCTTTCTGGTAATTATTTATTTTAGGTATAAACTTTAACGTTCGTTAAAATTGTAAGGGAGTTTGAGGGATAAAAAATGGTTTTGCAAAAACCATTTTTTATCCCTCAAATATATACCCGCTTTGCCTGCGGCAAAGCGCAATTTTATTATTTTTAAAAAGTGCTCTTATAATTCTCTAAACGCCAACTTTATCAACTCCTCTACAGAACCCACATCAGGTTTTTCTTTCAAAATTTTATTCAAAACCTTTTGCGCCTGAATGCGGTTCACTTGAAGAGATACCAATGCACTTAACGCCTCCTGTCGTAATGTATTGTCTGCGGAAGCACCAATTGTCAGCGGTACGTCCCCAGAATCTTTCAACATCTTATCTTTTAGGTCTAAAATCAGTCTTTTTGCCGTTTTTGGCCCTACACCTTTCACTTTTTGAAGGCATTCACATCTTCGCTAATGATGGCCATTCTTACATCATCTGGATTCATAGAAGAGAGCAAAATCTGCGCCGTAGCTGTTCCAATGCCCGATACGGAAATCAATTGTCGAAACAATTTCCGCTCTTTTTCTTCCGCAAAACCATACAAGGTGTGGCTGTCCTCTTTCACCTGCAAATGCGTGATGATTTGCACTTTATCCAGTTTTTCAATCTGCGAATAGGTATGCAAACTAATATTCACATGATACCCAATCCCGCCCGTTTCGACGATGATATAAGTAGGACTTTTGTAAGCAATGACTCCTTTTATAAATGTAATCATTTTTTAATCTTTAAAATATAAGCAGGTGTCGCTATTTATCTTGCTATAAAAACAGGGCAAAATTCCCTCTAATTTCACTTTAAAAATCCTTAAAGAGCTAAGGCTATTCGCGGTTTTCAAAGCCAAATTAGAGAAAATTTATCCTCTGTTTTTATTATCAACATAAATAACGTCACCTACTTAGTTTCTCAATGGAATGACTGCAAAGGAAATTTGCAGGTTGCGTAGAAAAGCAGATTGCAGCTAAAATGTCCGCCAATTGTCTGCATTTCCTTCAAATGAGGGAAAAAACAATAGAGCGCGCGAAGATACAAAAAGCTAAAAGATTATTGGATAGGGCTTTTTTATTAGAGATCAAATGCACCAAAACTGTTAGTTGATTTTATCTAAAAAAAGTGGTTGATTTGTTATCAGAGATTTACTAAATTTTAAAATTTAGCAAATCGGCACTTCAAAAATTGACGACCAATTTGCTAAATCTCTAAGATTTAGTAAATTTTTGATAAAAAATACCGCTAATCTATTTTGATGCGTTTGCCCTATTTTTATTAGAGGTCAGAAGTCAGATAAAACATTATGTTCTATCTGACTTCTGACAGCGCAGCGGTCTGACCTCTGACTTCTCTTAAAATTACGCTTCCTTCTCCACCGTACTCGCCAAATACAACTCCTCAAACTGCTCATCAGCAATCGGCGAAGGTGCATCAATCATCATATCTCGCCCTTGATTATTCTTTGGAAATGCAATGAAATCCCGAATCGAATACGAGTTCATCATCACTGCACACAAACGGTCAAAACCGAAAGCAATACCTCCGTGCGGCGGCGCGCCATATTCAAATGCACCCATCAAAAAGCCAAATTGTGCTTCCGCTTCTTCTTCCGTAAAACAAGCAATTTGAAATTACGTTCTTGCAGCGCACGGTCGTGAATCCGAATAGAACCACCGCCAATTTCAACACCATTAATGACCAAATCGTAGGCATCCGCGCGGAGGGCCTTCATCGTTTCGTGGTCGCCGTTGAGCATTCGTTCGACATCTTCTTTTTTAGGAGAGGTGAACGGGTGGTGCATCGCGTGGAAACGTTCAGAATCCTCATCCCATTCCAATAATGGAAAATCAACAACCCACAATGGTTTGAAATCGCCGTCTTTCATCAAGCCCATTCTTCGACCCATTTCCAAACGCAATTCATTCAATTGCTTGCGGACACGGTCAGTTTCGCCAGACATCACGAGCAGCATATCATTAGGTTTTGCGCCCATTTTATCTGCCCAAGTCTGTAAAATTTCGTCAGAGAAAAACTTACCCACCGAAGATTTGATGCTGCCGTCTGCGTTGATTTTTACCCAAACCATGCCTTTCGCACCAATCTGCGGACGCTGCATCCACTCCGTCAATTTCTTAATGTCTTTATTAGAATATTGGTCAGCTTGTCCTTCTGCACAAATTCCAACCACCAATTCTGCACTGTCAAAAACGGGGAAACCGTGACCTTTCGCCACGTCGTTCAATTCGTTGAACTCCATTCCAAAACGCAATCCGGTTTATCCGAACCAAAGCGTCGCGCTGCCTCATCGTAATTCATTAATGGAAAATCTTCCAACTCAATGCCGCGACAAGCTTTGAATAAATGCTTGGTCAAATTTTCAAAAGTGCGCAAAATATCTTCTTGCGTCACAAACGACATTTCGCAGTCAATTTGCGTAAACTCCGGCTGTCGGTCTGCCCGCAAATCTTCATCCCGAAAACATTTCACAATCTGGAAATATTTATCCAATCCACTCACCATCAAAATCTGCTTAAACGTCTGCGGCGACTGTGGCAAAGCATAAAACTGCCCAGGATTCATCCGACTCGGCACGACAAAATCCCGCGCACCCTCTGGCGTACTTTTAATCAAAACGGGCGTTTCCACTTCAATAAATCCTTCGCTTGCCAAGTGCTTCCGCGTCTGAATTGCGACCTCGCTACGGAAGATAATTTTTTCCTGCACATTCGGGCGACGCAAATCCAAATAACGGTATTTCATCCGCAAGTCATCACCACCATCTGTTTTTTCTTCAACGGTAAAGGGTGGCGTTTTTGCCGCATTCAAAATTTCCAAATCCGTTACTTCGATTTCGATGTTTCCCGTAGGAATTTTTGTATTTTTAGAATGGCGTTCCACTACTTTTCCCGTCGCTTTCACCACATACTCTCGTCCCAAAGTTCGTGCTTTCGCAAACAAGTCTTCCGAGGTTTTTTCCTTGCTAAAAAATAATTGAGTAATGCCATATCGGTCACGCAAGTTGGTGTACATCATGTGTCCCAAGTCATTCGAGCCTTGCACCCATCCGCTGAGGGTGACTACTTCTCCTACATTATCCATGCGCAATTGTCCGCAGTTGTGAGTTCGATACATCTTTCTTTCGGTTGGCGGTTGGCGGCCGATAGTTGGCGGTCGCTGACCTGATTATTCTATTTTAAAACGCTGATTAATAGCCTTTAATCAATGTTTAATTTTTCTTATATTCATTCATTTGCAAAAATGATGCGCAAAAGTACGGGTTATAATGGAAATGGAGGAAATAATTGATTTTTTTCAAAAAAAAGAGGTTATTTCCTTATTGAAACAACCTCTTTTTTAGACCTTTAAGATTCTTATTCAATGACAAATTAACCTAAACATGAAACTTCAACACCCTATTATTGCCGTTTTTTCATTGATATTTGGCATTTACAACATTGGTTGGAAAAGCACTTTTTTTGTCCATAATGCTAAATTTGTAGAGGTTAAAGGCGAAATCACTACTTTTGATTATACCGAACCTATAAAAACTCGAAAACGAAAAAAGCGCAGATATTTTACACAGAAAAGTAAGGGGCATTATACGTTTAAAATCAACACTTCAAAATATAGTCAAAAAGAATTTTCGGACTATCAATTGTATCGCATCAATTCAGATTTTGAAATGTGGCCTTATATGAAAGAAGGCACTCTGATAAGTATGCACGTCAGGGAAAATGAGTTAGAAAATGAATCCATCGTTTATCTTTATTCTTTCTCTGCTAATGGAAATACGGTCGTTGATTTTAATGAAAAAAACCGATTTTGATATTAAATATTTCTTGATAGGCTTGTTTTTTCTGATAGTTGGCTTATTAAGTTTGAGGGCTTATTTGAAAATATTGAACCGCTTGCTTAATTTCAAAACGCTGACCTTCCCACCCACTCGAATTCGCATAAGTCTCATAAATATAAGTCGGAATATACTTGAATTTTCCACCAGTTTTCAATTCAAAAGCCTCCGCAGCTACTCTCAACAATGCTCCAAAATTTAGATTCTTAGGCATTTGATTCGGCTCTTTCAAAACGGATTCATAAAAATCTTTTCCATTGGCGACCACGCAACAACGAGCGTATAAAAAAACTATCAACTGAAAAGTATTTGCCTGATTGATAAGCATTTTCACCAATCTGTTCCGCAAATTTTTGACCATCCAAATGATACAATTTTTCTGATAAAATATCTTGGAAAGTCTGAATGGCTTCCACCGAAAATTCACTTAATCCTTTCACAACCGGAG
>CANNZV010003883.1:0-52228 GCA_947561585.1 Caprella mutica | reverse complement strand
AGAAAGAAAGGTAGTGTGAACGCTCTTTATCAGTTGAGGTGTTTAGATTTTCAATCACAAACTGATTTTCTTCTCTATCGCCAACACGACAACGATATTAATTGTGAGATGATGTCATATAGTACTTCTTGTTACGTTTATATCATTTTGAATTTGGTACTTTAACTTCTTGTGAAAGTGGTGGTTTTTGACCGAAAGCTTTTTTTTATGTTTTTTTTTAGAGCAGGAGGTTTTCGATAAGGAGGTACAGGTTATTGAACATGGTTTTAAGACCGGGAGATTATTGCCTTAATACATTGATAGATTTTGACCACGGATAATTTGGTCCTATAGAATCCAAAACAGCAACTTATTAGTAAAGGACGGAAACATTGAGTGGGTTGTCTCTGCCATGTGACCCTTTCCATACATCATCCAACCATTGTTGTAAGAGCACATATGCAGTTTCATGTTACAAAGGAATTAATATTAACTTGCTCAACATGTAAACTTTGAAATAAACTACCATATTAGGAAAATTTGTAATTCTATCAGAATAAAATTTAATTGACTTGCGCTAACTCTAAATATTGTCCAAATGTCTCAGGATATCGTCTGAGTTATTTTTTCACCGGTACAAATTATTTAACAAATGGCAATCTAAAAATGAAATCTTTGAATTTTTATCGTCACCCAAATAAGCATTGTCACAGGGGTGGAATTTACCGGGGTGGAATATACACAGAACCGAGTATTTTGGTCTGCTTCAACATTTAAGGAACGATTCAATTCCATGAACCAAATAATTGATTTGATATCTGGATAACAGAATCACCCTATATACTAATATACAGTGTGTCTTTGTCTGTTGGTTGCAAGAAAAATGTCACGATTGAACATTTAGGAATAAATATATAAAAAATATTATTTTGACATAATGTTTTGTGACTCAAATTTTTTCAATCCAGTTTTTGACTCAAATTTTTTTTCGTCTACATACAATTTATTTTTCTATCAAATTTTTTCAACATCAAATTTTTTTCACATTAATTTTTGAAATATATTCCTTGGATATATTATTTCTAATTTATATGAATTTTTTCTTTTACTATTGATAACCCATTAATTTTAATGGGAACTACACTAGTATGTGAATTATAGAAAAATCCAGAGTAGCTCCTGGAAAAAATAATAAATCAGATTCTTTTTTATTTACGGGTTTGTTTATAGTCCATGTTCTTGCCGATCTTTTTATTGGATATTTTTCGTTATCCGGATTTGTTATTTTTCTATTATTGAACACTGCTAGTATTGAAATAATAAACTAAGCATGGTATAATAACTCTTCTTCTGCACAGCTCTCCTCGTGACGTCATAGAGGATAGTATATTCACTCCTATTGCAAATTAATGTTGAAGTATCTTATCATAGTTTCTTTTCATTTATTTAGGTAATATTAAGCAATCAGAAATATGCTAAATAAGATTCATGAAGTTAGGCAATTAGGTTACTTTTCCTTCTGTTGGTATAATGGCTAACCTAATCCACTCAACAAAAGTAAATTTGTTATATGAATTAAATGGATAATAGTTTGAAACTAGATTACGTGCACTCGGTAGAGCGCATACCTTCGCCGCCGCATTACCCCGTTCTCTCCCAAAATCTAACAAAATGGTTCCTGCATGGTGAACAATCGTCTCACTAAGTTTCATGCAATATGGTTCAATACTTTTTGAGTTATAAATGACCTTGACCTTGGACCATGTCGCTCCCAAAATTCTACCAGTAGGTCACTGGACATTGACCAATCGTTTCACTAAATTTCAGTGAATTTGGTTGAATACTTTTTCAGTTAGGCGAATAACAAGAGGATAAATAAATAAATGCTGGGTAATAAGGAAAGTAGAGGTGGTAAAATATAGTTTGTAATATCTTAAAATTTAGAAAAAAGAGGGACTTATGTCCTACACCCGCCTAAATTACCCCTGAGTTCACAATCATTCGTCATCAAGTGAGTTATAAATACTTTCAACTTGAAGAATGATTTTAGTCTAATTTAACTCACAGTAAAACAATTGGTGCTCAGGTAGACAGAGGTTCAAATAATTATTATCCAAAATATTATTTGGTTTGCGGAATCTTATTTTCCTATTGAAATAAGTACACTTTCAAATAGTATATTACCATAATATTATGGGATATCAAATCCGAAAATAATTACAAGGTTTTGTAGAAACAACATTCAGTAAGTTTCTATTGAAATATTATCGAAACAAATTAGAAATAAAATATATATGACTATGTAGGATGTAGGACAAATGTATTAAAATAACCTACTGGCAGAATTACAATTCATTTATAAATAGCTACTGAATAAAAAGATTGTTTTCTGTCATCACACTTTACAACGATATTTTTTCACATCTTGCCCTGCATCTATAACTCTAAACTGATAACTAAAGCGGAGAAATGCACACAAGATAGAAAACTTATCATTACGTTGAAGTCATGTAACTACATACTATTTGATAAATGCGACGCTACTCTGTACAAAACTAAATTTCGTTATAACCTATTCCATCACTCATTTTCTATGCAAAATAGATGGGAATAGTCAGCTTTATAACAACTCTCTGCCCACTTAATCCTCTTAGACTAATCATCAACTTGTGTTTTTGTACGTTAAGTGGTGCTTCTTAAGTTCCTTAATGGACCTCAGCAAATAAGTGGTCCCGAATTAGAAGATTAGAGTGTTAGCGCCACTTCACTCTTTCTAAGATACTCAGTTCTAGAATTAATTTAAAGTACTTCAACTTTGAAGTTATTATGCAGTTTTTAATACATGTATAATTTGTATAAGATTTCAGTTTGGTATACAATTCATTTTAAATTCAGAAAATGTGACTATGAACAATTTCATTTTATGGTGTATAGTACTTTATTAAATTGCCCTTTTCCTATGGGATTGATAGTAAATTATCACCTATTTTCTAAGTAGATGAGGCTTGTTAATAAACTTATCCCATAGGGCAAAATAAGTCTCCGGGTTCGTTACAATTGTTGTATTATCTTAACTTGAAGAGACTTGGAGGTAATTGATTGAATTCTATTAAACTGACAAATGACTAAACGGTAAAAGTTTTTAGGAAGTAAATTAAACACAAGGAAGTTTTAAATGGGTGTACTTATATTAAAGTTCGAATAGTACAGAGTTCTAAGACTTACGCACAAGCCTTCAAATAACACAACACAAGTTTTAAATAAACTAGCGGTTGAGTAAACTTAAGGGTTTAAAATAAACAAGGGTCGAATTAAATTAAAGTTCGAATAGTACAGAGTTCTAAGACTTACGCACAAGCCTTCAAATAACACAACACAAGTTTTAAATAAACTAGCGGTTGAGTAAACTTAAGGGTTTAAAATAAACAAGTCGCCAACTCACGAAACCCGTGGATGGACAAGTCCGACCGGACTTGGTCCGACCAACCAGTCTTCAAGAGACCATCGCGAACTATGAACACTTTAGTTAGGATGAACTGGAGAGTCCAACCTTCCAGTGAGTGAATAAACTTCTGTTAAGGTACTGATAGTACTTTTCAAAGATGTTTTTCTACTCACTGCAGATAGAAATAACACACAATGCATTATTCAAATTTAACACGCTAGTGGTAATGGCTTTCTATACGATTAACATATAGATCGATCAGATTTACTAATAGTTCATTTTAGTGAAACCTGATTTACTAATAAACATCCAAATTTAAGCATACTATTTCAGAGTCCTGTTTAACCTAATACATGATCAGAAATGTTACAAGTTCCTAACTATTAATTAAGTATTTCAATTAGGATAATTGAAATACTTACTTAATTCCTTTTAAATTAATTAAGTATTAATTTCAATTCTATCTATAGAAAAAGAACTCAATATTCTAAGTTGTATAACTGATTTACAAAGTTCATGAAGTTATATAACTTAGTACAAATTATAAAGTTTTATTCTGAATTACAAGTTATAGCTCTGGGTTACAAGTTATAAAGTTATGTTCTGAAGTTACAAGTTATATTAGCGGCTTACATCAAAGCTATTCGTTTATAATTATATTCGAGCTCCTAGCGAGAATAACATGACCATAAATTTAAATAGCATTTCCTTCTAATGAACAGTGTACAAGATTAAAAAGATTATGTCTGATTAAATGATTATCAAATTATAGAAATTGAAAGATTAAGTAAAGATACAAGTTCAGCGTATTAACAATCCTTCTATTGTTAATATCACTCCCCCCTTCATGTTTCAACCGACTTGTCGGTTGAATTTCAATTTCTAAACCCTTATTATCGAAATCCAATCGAAAAATATCCTAAGAAATTTCGAACAACACTTGGAAAACATCCTATGAAATTTCTTAAAATTTCTAAGTCCGAAACACAAATTATATCTATTAAAACAAAAGAAATTTAATCACTCGATTCATGTATTATGAATTTCAGATTAAAATTTGATCTGCTAAATAGATCAGTCTTTTCATCATAAAATTTGTGTGTACAAAAATATGATGACAAGACAATTCCTATCATATATGTAATCATGAATTCTACCTCTGGTCAAGATATTAAATCAAAATAGAGTAAAAATTTATAAGTTATTCTACTCATATTCAGAAACATACATCAAAAATATATTTTCATTTTATGGAATTTATTTAACTAATAAAGATATTCAAATATCTAACCTTGTTTATAATTATTCAAAATTGAACCTGAAATCCCATTTCATCCAGTTCTAAAATTTCAAAACATGAAACATCAAATTATGAATCTCAAATTCAAGTTGAACAATCATAAAACTTCAATCTATAACTGCTAAATTTATATTTTTAATTTTTTTTTAAATAAAAGTAACCATTACCTTTCTAAAAATTAAATATTTATGTTCTCATTTCTTAAACACTTAAATGGAAATAGTATCCAGGTGAATGTCTAGTCATTGAAAACACCCTTAAAGTTTTTCTTCAAAGTATAAAGTTCGTTTAATACTTTACTGCAATATAGTCCAACTATAAACATCTTACTTTCATTCAAGAACCAAAATTATAATGCCTACAAATAAGATCATCAATAAAATCTAAGCATACGATTATAATATATCTACTATTATTATATCTTCTACTTCAAGCATCGTAATTTGAAACGTCAGAAATAAAGTTAAGTAATTTTCAAATGAAATTAATTTCAAAATCAATAGAGATTAATTACTTTTCATATTTCCAATGAATATAATCTATAATCAATAGAACTTAGTTAACTTTTATATCTCAAATGAATATAATCTATAGTCAATAGAACTTAATTAACTTTTATATCTCAAATGAATATAATCTATAGTCAATAGAACTTAATTAACTTTTATATCTCAAATGAATATAATCTTACATCAAAATCGAAACTTCATTATAGTTTATTCTAATTCCAAAATATTCATTTCAAAATATATGAGTATAACTAAATTCGTTATTACTTATCTTAAACTTCTCTTTTCTTAAACTATGGTTATATATGTTATGTAATATCATATGAGCTATATTATTGGTTAGTATTCATCTATACTATTGTTAGCTTTACATAACTTATTTTTATTCGTATTGAATAAACATATTCAGATTTCGTTTAAAATATTCAATGAAATTAAAAGTTACTTTAAATCAAATGTTAAACTTCGAAATCTGTAAACTATCAAATGAAATCTTAAGTAATCCTTTAAAGAATTAATTTTCAAATAAACATCAATGATTAAATGCTCATAACTTGAATGTTTCAATAAGCAATTAATATTTAAACTTTCTTTAAAGTAAATTCAAAGTATAGAAATCTAAGTTAATTGGACTAAAGTAATAATCCAAAATTTAGAATAATAAGATCAAGGTGAAATGATCTAAATGTGTCGGTACCATCAGAGAAGACTTCTCAAAGTAGGTACATGAGAGTTGAAGCCCCCATGTTCATTCTCCTCCTTCAGAATGAATGGTTCCCTCAGGTTACCGGGCATCGGTTTGTGACGTCACCAAGTATGACTGTGAAGTCGTCACCAAGTATGACTGTGAAGTCATCATCAAGTATGACTGTGAAGTCATCATCCAGTATGACTGTGAAGACATCAACAAATATGAAAGGGAAGTCGTCACCAAATATGACTGAAGTCGTCACCAAGTATGCTCCACTGATCAGCCTTCTCGTCACCAGGCGTAGCTCGGCTTATCCTTTTCGGATCAACAAGTTACTGGTGTTGGATTGTTCCAACATCTGGTTTGTTATTGCTCTGCTCCAGTTTCTCGAGAGATGTTTTTCAAGTTTTGGGAATAAAATAAATCAGCATTAATTTAAGTATAATTAGGATTATATTTTTACCTAACTATTACTTTTTAGACTTACAGTTGAAGGATAATATTACTATTTTACTATTGCTAAAACATGATTGTTTTAATTATTTCCAAAATTTTGTACAATGATTCTACAAAATTCTTTAATATTATAGTATTGTTATAATCCTTCAAGTAATATCATAGTTTGATAATATATATCTCACATAACATTTATTTCAAAATATACCTCATTCAGTTTACATATTCCTATTATTATAAAACTGTAAAGAAGGGGTTAGTTTATATATATAACATATTTTTCACTTAAAACTAGGTTCATGAAAATCTTGGACACAATCAAAACTGTTATGTTTCTTTTTATTGTTACGTTACTTTACAAGATTTTCACTTATAGTGATAAATTCATAGTAAAATCAAGTAATTCACCTTCAACCGATGTCTTGCCCATAACGTCAGATCGTCAGATGGATGGGGTTCATTGCTTTTGGTTCGCCTCCTTTACGTGTGTTTCTGCAATTACAGGTGAACTTTACTAGCTTATACAAGAAACTTACATCTTACATAGATTATTTATCTACTATTACATTACATTTCATCAATAATTATAAGTGTTAGTCAACATAATTTTCTTAATTACTCTTAACTTACAAACACACAGTTATTTATATATATTTTATGTTTCACTAAACATCAATGCATTATATATATATAATTTACATTTCTTTAAACGTCAGTGTATATTGTAGTTACCCTGAAGAGTTAATGTTATTGATCTAACCATTGAAAGAAATTAATTGAACACAAACTATGTCGTTTTTTAGCTATTCATTATATTTCGTTATGTTCCTTTTATAATCATAAATTCTCGTACAGAATTAAATCTCATTAATTTTTTCATTTGCTTTAACTCAAGTTTAATGTATTAATTTACTTTTTTCAAGTAATAATCTAAATATCATCAAGATTCTTGTTATCATTAAACTCAATACTCAAAAATATTTTCGTAATTCCCATTTATCATTAAAGAGTCTTTTACTCTTATTTCAGTATCATTAAACTTTTCAAACGTTTTCTTTATTTGAATCCATACATTATTTATTAAATTATTTAACTGTCCCTTTTAAACTCAAACTTTTTAATTACATTTAAACTGCTATACTGAGTTTAATTAATAAATTCATATACGTAACATGAACGTATTTTACAATTCTCGTTACATTTATTTTTATGAAATAAATCCGTTCTATTCAATCGCTTTTATTATTTACGATTTCATTTTAATCCTTTTTATACTCATGTAAAATCAACTACATTCATTCTTTTATAAATCTGGAAATATTACGGTTCCCCCTTGAAATTTTTCTTTAGAAGAAGATTTTCTTCTCAGGGTATTTTCTGTACTCTGGTTGACCTTTGAACCTGCAATTACTGTTTTCTCTTAGTAATATTTACCCTTACAGTTTAGAATGAATATTCTTTATGTATTAGGAATATCCCTTTTTTTTCAAATATCAAAATATAATTAATTATACATCTTGACTCATATCTTTCTAATATATTTATCTCACAATTCCATGTATAATCACACTTAATTACACTTCAATCCATTATTGTAATCTTTTTTGGGTCTGATTTTATTCTTCATTCTGAGAGGAATAAATAGAATGTTCCCCTGAGATTATTCTGAAATTCTTTAGAGTCTATTTTATTCTTCGTTCTGAGAGGAATAAATAGAATGTTCGCCTAACTTATGTTTGGAAATTCTTTAGGGTCTATTTTATTCTTCATTCTGAGAGGAATAAATAGAATGTTCCCCTTAAGATTAATTCAAACATTTCCTTCATAACAGAATGGTTATATATTTATATATTATCATATATAAAAGTTTTAACGAACTATATTTTTCAGCAATAATTTTATATATCATTGTACATAAACATTAGAATTTAAGTACATGTATATTATATTGCATGTTTTCATTGTTCATTATACATTCAATAATATTCGACTATTTATTTAGAATTCATTTCTAAATTTATATATCAAGAATTCAGTATCTTTATTTTAATTAACAAATACAAACATTTTTATTTATCATCTTGAAAATCAAAAATTCAACATAAAATATTACACTTCTATTATAAATAAAAGAATTCAAATTAAATGTGAAATAATATTAATTGAAATATTTGCTTCGTATCTTGTTATCATTCAAATCATTCGTTAAACTCTCCATTTGTTATGGTGTTTCAAATATTAGTTCCTGCTACATCTTGGATTGTATTACAATATAGTTCATAGAGAACAGTAGATTGAATTACTTCATGTCATTTAATTATAAATAACTATTAATTCTTATTCATACATTGTTCTTTCAGGTTCTAATTCCCACACAGTAATAACTTATATTACTTCAGTTCCTCAAATTTATCATATTATTAAATTATGATATTACACTTATTTCATGACATTAATTCCATGATTTTATTTCGACGAAGAACCTGTAACTCATTTATTTATCAAACATTACAGTTATCATTAATAGAAATCATCAAGAGCTCTATTTCAAACTCATTTACTTATTTAATAATTAATTAAATAATTAATTATTACATCTGGGTAACCTACTGGAATAATCACATTAATTCCTAGATCTTTTATTTTCCATTTAATACTCATTATTTTATTCATATTATATCCTTGCTATCGTCAACTATAGTGTTACTGACTGTACCACCTCGACTAATTTTAATAGCTCTGTTGACAATAACTTCCCACTTGAAAATTTACATCGCTTCCTTCAAGATTACGTTTAGTCTTGACTTTTTTCTAGTCAACTATTATAAAATCAAGTTGCGTTATATTTTTACGTTAAGTTATATTAATATATATATAACGTTTGCTATATTTTATACTTTATTAATAGAAAAATAGTCTTAAGATAATTGTTTTATCTCTTATACATTTATGTTCGATTGCTTGCATTTAATTCACTATTCAAATCAAGTCTTACAATTTAATTATAAAATTCAGCAAATCTTTGCTCTTATAGTATTTTCTTTCTCAAAATTATCGTCTGACAAATACAATTGTCTGAATTCATATCGTTTTTTATACGATTATTTCGTTCATATGAACTAATCACCTATGTGATTATTTTAAGTTATTATTCGTCACTGGAATAATAACAACAACTTCTTATTTAACGGATAATTATTTATACTCAATATATATTCAATATACGTAAACGGCATTGAATCTTTCTTATATCGTTGTTTCTTTCATTATTGAGTTGCTGGAGATTTTACGTTAAAGCATATAATTATTTAATTACGTTAAACAATAACCTTTAATCAAATCAATTATTTCTTACTTTTAATTATTACAGGAATATAGTTTGAAACTAGATCACATATTGATTATTTAGTATCAAACCTACTTTTCCCCTCTAGTTACCACTTATTACCCGATATTCCATTAACCATGGTTAAGCAGTATTAACCTCTAGGTAACTTTAAATCTCTTCAAAAATATTTAATATACAATATTAATATCAAAATAGTCATTTAAATATTCAAGATATATATATCTATATCATTCCTTGTCAATCTTTAAATCTGTTTCACTCTTTTTATACTGAGTCATACATCTGAGTTTAATATATTCGTTATATCTTAATCTGACTCGATTATCTTTAATCACTGAAACGATTGACAGGTTCTTTTTTCAAATACTGCGATTATTACTATTTGAATAGGAATACATCATAATTATCAATTGACTTCATCCCTGAAAATTAGGTATGATTCGTTACATATGTACGTTACGTGCATATCATAGGTATTTCCGGTTTACCTGAAACCTTGTTTATTTTTATAAATATATATTGACATTATAATTATCTATTGACTTCATCCCTGAAAATTAGGTATGATTTCGTCATATATGTACAATACGTGCACATCTTAGGTATTTGCGGTTTTACCTGAAACCCTTTTTTATATTTTATAATATCACAACTCAATGTTGTATCTTAGGTATTTGCGGTTTTACCTGAAACCCTTTTTATATTTTATAATATCACAACTCAATGTTGTATCTTAGGTATTTACGGTTTTACCTGAAACCCTTTTTATATTTTATAATATCACAACTCAATGTTGTATCTTAGGTATTTACGGTTTTACCTGAAACCCTTTTTATATCTTATAATATCACAACTCAATGTTGTATCTTAGGTATTTACGGTTTTACCTGAAACCTCGTCTATATTTTATAATATGACAACTCATTTGACTTTCACTGACTTAAAGGATGTTTTGATCCTATAGTCAGATATTCACATTCGTGACTGTACTTTCGGTATATTTCTATATGATATAACCGTTTCTTATGATATCAACTTCTCTCGATTTCATTTTCTCTTGATATTACCTACTAAACAAAACAGCGTAATTTATAATTTCCAAAGATTTTTATCGACGTTATTGCTTTTTAAGCCACAAACAATAAATATCATTTCATTAAAATGTGCAAAATTAATGAAATACGAGAATGGGTTAATTACTTCCATTCCAGTACTAAAAATATGGAAAATTACCTCGTTAATATAAAATAAGTATATCGTTACTTTACCAAATTCACCTTTGGTTATTTACATGACAAATTCACAGGTTATAAGACCCATTTAATTTATCATCAACTTGGAATATTTTTATTCTCCTTATCTGTGAATATACAGTTACATATTCCATCTGTATCTCTATTTATGAGTACACAGGTTACTACTAATATATTTGCAACTATATTAGCTCATTTAAACATTGTTCTAATGTTTTTTACTTAATACTTTAAAAATTCATACTTTCAAAATAGTATTTTAAGTTCGTTCTCGTCATTCGAACTTTCTCTCTAAGCTTCTTCTGTGACGTAGTTAGTTTCTTCACTATAACGTCTCAGTGTATGGGCTCTTAAGTGATTAGGATCTTACTTTGTGGTATTTTCAGATTCCTTTCTCTTTATAAATCTCTTTCTACTAAATACTCATGGTACCATGCCCTAGAACCACCTTGCCACTATGGTTCCGACCTCAGGCCTCTGGTCCAAGCTTAACTGTATTTAAGGGTAATAATGGTAAAGTAATTAACACTTAAAGAGATTATATTCATTGGTCAAGCACATGTTATTACAAATAATATCTCCTCTAGAACGCTCGCAAGTTAAGGTCTCAAATAACTACGAACAGGAGAATAGGTGTGTAGCTCACGAGAGCAAATCGGTAACTGATTTGACTGTCACTTACTTACAATCATAGAGGTTCGTGATGATAGTAATGCATACACAATTGCTGTGTTTGCTTTACTACATCGCTCCCCCCTTCCGAAAATTTCAAAGTTACAATTCACATTTTTCCAAAACTGCCAGCTGGTTTGTCTACCCATTGTTACTCTATATTGAACAATGTTCAGACGCTCACGCTGTTAGTGGAAACATGTATATTGGATCTCTTGAAATTTCTCGAACCGGTAATAAATAAATTATTAGCAACTTGAAAAATTTGAGTTTTAATTCGTTCTAGAAATATGTAATACTAATGTGCATTCACCAAATGTTCTTAAATTTTTAATCTTACCTATACAATCTTAATTTTGCTTTAACAATATTTTTATTTATTCTCAAAATAATCTAAGTTACTCCTACCTAATATGTCTCAGTTCAAAAATGTAATAACTTTTTCATTTTATAAACGTAATAACTTGCCTAATCTATTTGAGATCTCACCCCTCCCTCCTAATATGTAGATTTTTAGTCTAAATATTAACAGAGACCTTTGATCACTCCAATACATTACACAAATTGTTACTGCATTTACATTTAAAAAAAAATTTATTATCAAAAAAAAATTTTCATTTATAAGAAATATATTTAATGAACTTAGTTATGTTTTATTTTAATAACCTTCCTTTTTTATTGATAAAAGTAATTTTTCATTTTAATTTATCATATGTTATGATATCGTATTTTATGATCTTTTAATGAATTTTTATTCGTAATTGAAGTTATTTGAATTTTGATCATCTTTATCAAATTTTGAGACAGTTGTGATCTTTAAATTTAAATCTTAAAATTAACACCGAAAAAAAAAAATTAAACTTAAAATTAACACCGAAAAAAAAATTAAACTTAAAATTCAATTCAATTGAAAAAACGATTATTATTAATTTTCACTTAAAATTACCCAAACTTAAAATTAAAAAAAAATTAAAATAATGATCAAATTGAGTTTGAGGAAAAAAAAATCTTAAATGCTGTTAGGTTTAGTTTTGGTAATTTCGATTTTTGGCCTTCGTTTTGCCTGAGGCATTACTATAACTGTTGTCGCCTGTATATTAACTGCCTGATCATTAAAAATATTCACTGTTCCACCTAGTTCCCCTGATCTAAAGGGGTGTTTCGCTTTATCTGATTAAAAGCTTCAGTCGCCATCTTATACCTCAAATTCCTAATTTCGTACATTTTCATATCCTCTTCTGACTTGATCTTTTTTGACTGATGATACCCACATACAAGAATCATCACAACCAGTAGTGTTAGAATTAACACTAAAATGTCGCTGAACAAGTCTGGTATTAGGTCGTACTTTGTAGACCCCATGTTTTTAATGGTTTGCTCCAAATGAGCCTTGTTCATTGATGTTGATTTCTGGATCAGCTCCACTACTGAGTTCAGGTCATAGTTGCTCTGAGACTGTCCCATCGCTCCAGCTGATTGCTTCTCACGACCTTGAATTACAGTTCTGTGTGTCAACCGGCTGTGAGTGGCTGAGAGTCAGTCACTGGCTGTTTTATGGCTGAGGAGCTGTTGGCTGTGTGGGTATCTGGGTCCTCTCTGCCTCTCGTCACTGAAATCGAAACGATACCGTTAGACCATGGCCCCTGTTCATTTTAGGTATTTTATCATATTTCAGTCTCATTTTGAATTGATCATTTTTGATTTTAAATTATTTCAGTATTTCATCCTAAATTTGAATATATATATATATATATTTTTTTTTCAAATTTTCATTCAAACAATTTTACAGAATATAATTCATCTTATTCGTTACCCAACATTTAAACACAAAATTTAAAATTAACATGCATACAACAAAAAAAATTAATCCTATTAAAATTATTATATGAAATTTTATATTAATAAAATTCATAATTCATCCCATCAACTTAAACTAAATACATACAAATATTACAATTAAAATTCATACAATTAAATTCATACAATAATTCTCTTACTGAGCAAAGGAAATATTGTAGTTTGAACAATGAATTGTATGCTCTGTTTGTTTTTCTCGCGTAAGCAAAAAAAAAATGTAAACATTTCTCTGACTCTTTGCATGTAACTGTGTTATATGTCACGTGTTCGTGTAAATGTAACATGTTACTCATGTTACTTCGTGTTATGTGTTCCTTTTGTGGACTTTCTATATAATGTTTATATTCAAATTTCTCATAATTTGATTTCCTGTTTAATGATGTTAATGAAATTATTTAATTAATTTGTTGTGAATTTTTCCAACTTAGTTAGATAATTTATATTGCTCGTTATCGTTTGATGTCCTAATTTAATTATAGCTTTGTTTTTTTTCACTTGTAATACTGTACCTGGTCCTATCCAATTTAATTGTAATTTATGTGTTTTTTGATGATTTCTAATTAATACTCGATCACCTATCTGTATAATTTTGTCTTTTCGTGTTTTATTGTGGTAAATTATGCGTTTGTTTGATTGATTAATTATGTTAGCTCTTATCTGATCTTGAATAAATAGAGCTTGCCTAGCCTTGATTTTGACTATTGATTCTGATGTATCTAAATTGTAAATGCTATCCAAATTTTCTGCTTGAATATTTGGAGATATGTCCCGGCCAAAAAGAGCGTATGCGGGAGAATCCTTCAAGGTCATATTGACCTGATTGTTAATTGTGTTTTGGACAATATCGAGAAACATGTCCCAATTATTGTGATCTACTGTGGCTACATAGAATCTTAATAATTTGTTAATTTTCTGGTTATTACGTTCACAAATTCCATTGGAATATGCTGAGTATGGTAATACCTCACATTTGTATATCTGATGTATTTCACTGAAAGTTCTAATTGCGTTAGACTTGAATTCTTTCGCACAATCCGACATTAACGTTTTGGGATATCCACAACGACTAAATGTTTTACTTAGACAATCAATTACTGTGTTAGTTGATTTGTCAGCTACTGCGTGTAATTCGTTATATCTTGTCAACATACATGTTATTGATAAAATATATTTGTTGTTCGTGTCAGTTGTTATAAAAGGTCCAATAAAATCAAATGAAACTGTTTCAAATGGTGTATTAGCTACTGGGGCAGACATTAATTTAATTGGTGTATCTAGACTTCCTTTAAGGATTTTGCAAACGTCACATCTTTTAATAAAAGATTCTATGACCGATCTTTCTTGAAAATGATAATATTTTAGTCGAAATTGAAATAGCGTATGAGCTAAACCACAATGGGTGTTAAAATGTATTGAATTAATTACTAAATTGATCATTTCATTTGGTATAACATAATTAACAATACTGGCTGCCCGAGTATCTATTTTCCGATGTCGATATAATATTCCGTCTAATATGAAAAATTCGACTATGTTCCTAGATGTTCCTAATTGTTTTTTCTGTAATATATCCATTATTTCCTTACAAGCAAAGTCGTTTGACTGTGCAGTCTTTAGTCTGTTTAAAGTCCATGTTATGTCTTCCTGTTTAGGTATGTAGTTTAGAAATGGTTTTTCTTTGTTGATTTTATACAATTTAGATGTATCTGATTCTTGTTCGTTTTCTGAGTCTGTTTCTGAGTCATTGTCATTGTCGTTAATAATTTGTGGTACGTTTAGCTTAGCCCTCGATCTTGTGGTTGCTATATAATTTTCAATTGAATTACAACTTTCATTAGATGGTGTTAAAAGTTCACAATCATCTATTGTTTCTTCCGTTAAAGGAGTTAATCTACTAAGGGTATCGGCTACCACATTTCTCTTACCTTCAAAATATTTGATGGTACAATCATATGTGCTCGCCTCTATTGCCCACCTGGCTAATGCCGTGTCTAAAGGAAGTTTATTACCAAAAAATGCACATAAAGGTTTGTGATCAGTTAAAATGGTAATAGGATATCCTAGACATAGATATTGAAATTCCTTTAAAGCTAGATGTATTGCAAGAAACTCTAGTTTAGTCGTGGAGTACCTTTTTTGAGTAGAATTTAATGATTTACTGAAATATGCTATGGGTCTTAATGTTTTGCTTTTGGTCGAATCTGGTTGTAGCAATGCTGCGCCAACTCCGATATTTGAGCTGTCAGTAAATAAATAAAATGGTCTGGAATAATTTGGATGTGCTAAAACCGTATCTGATGTCAGAATATTTTTGAGATTAATGAAACTAGTCTCACATTCGTCAGTCCAGTCAAATTTAGTGTCCTTCCTTAATAGTCTATATAATGGGTCGGCTTTCTGACTAAATTTAGGTACGAACTTACGAAAATAATTCGCAAGCCCTAAAAATCGCTGAAGTTGTTTTACATCTGTTGGTCTAGATGCTTCTCTAAGTTTTTCGTTTTGGATACATCGGATGCCCTCAGTAGTGACTCGATGTCCAAGAAAATTAATTTCGTGTTTAAAGAATTCACACTTCTCTAATTTTAATCTCAAATGAGCGTCACGTAAATTCATTAGCACTTGGCCAATATCATTTAAATGTTGTTCATAAGATCGACTAAAAATTAGGATGTCATCAATAAATACGAAACAGAGTTTCCCTAATACATTACTTAACGCTTTTGTCATAATTGCTTGAAATACTTTTGGACTATTGACATACCCGAAGGGTAATTTGCGGAAATGGTACTTTTTTCCATTTACCGCAAATGCTGTAAGCTTTTTAGACTCCTCGGAGAGTTCCACCTGGTGAAATGCACTCCTCAGATCTAAACTAGAAAATATCTTTGATCCACCTAAAGATCCAAGCATATCGTCAACCCTAGGTAACGGAAATCCTTGTATATGGACACATTTATTTAATGATCTGAAATCTATTACGGGTCGTATTTCCCCATTCTTTTTATGAACAACGATAACGGGGAAGTTGTACTCGGACATTGAAGGTTCTATAGTGCCTTCCTTTAACATTGACCTGTTGACTTCTTCAAGTTGTTCTTGAAATTTATGTGGTATGCGGTACGGCATTTTGTTTATCACTATATTAGGATCTTTCAATATTATTGTGTGTTTACATATACTAGTAGTCCCGATTTTTTCGTCCTTAATCGTGATTACGTCTCTAAAGTCATTTAGTAACTGCGTCATTTTGTCTTCATACTCTGACATTCCACATGATATGTCAGCATTAACTAACCTTCTTGGTGCTGATGGCACTGTCTGAGAATTGTTTTCTACATCAGCACTTAATGTGCTGTCACGGCTTCTATCAGCGCTTCCGTCACGTGATATTTTACACTTCATATCTCGGTTGCCATGCGTTGTAACTAATGGCTCTCCATTATTTCCAACTGCATGTACCTTTGACTTTTCATAAATTAGTTCAGGGGTAACGTTTCGTTCAAATGGCTTTGGTTTTTCGTCACTCAACACGTTTCCTAACCTAGATTTATGAGTCCTATTATTTAAACACTCCGATATAGTCGCTATATTTACTTCGACTTCCTCTTCGTACGTCTGGAGTTTACCAACTATCATATTGTCCCGTAATATGATATCACTATCCGTCGGATTCATTACGAAAACTGGGCATATTGACACTTGATCTCCCTCTTTTTTTGTGTCTTCGATTTTTATTAGTGTTTCGGCTATCACTAAACCGCTATTGAAACTTCTTTTAGCTATTATATAACTTCCTGCTTCGTTGTTTTTGACAAACCCATACAATATTTGTACGCTGTTTGCCTCAACGACTTGGCTATTTATATGAACATTTCCGTTCTTCTCGCGTTTCTTACTCCTTGTCTTCGTGTTTACCTCGGATTTCATTTTTACCTTCGTTTGCCCTTTTTGTTGAGGTTTAACCCTTACTTTCGCAATACTACTACGGCTGTTTGTTCGTTCGTTTATTTGTCTTATCAACGTTCTTCGTTTTGACCTATTTGAAGTAAGGACCAGCTCAGATATTAAGCAATCTGTGCTTAATAGTTCTTTAGTAGCTATTCTACGTTTTTCCATAAACGGAATTTTTTCTTCACCTAATTTTAATATTTTCTTATCAAAATCAATTTGCGCGTTCGTTAACACGTCCCTTCCTAATATTACATCATATGGTAAGCTGTTGTTGTTGATTAGTAAAGCGTTTACTGTTTTCTTGTGGGATTTCGACATTAGTTCAAATTTTACTTCACCTTTTACTTCGGAACGTCCGTTTATGCCTTTAATAGTTACGTTTGATTTTATTATGTCCTCGTGACTCGCCTTGTAATTAAAATTACGACTGTTTAAAATCGTTCTCTCGCTCCCTGAATCTATTAAAGCTTCCCAATCGAATTCTTTACTATGTAAAATTATCGTTGGCTTAGAAGTCCCTTTTATCGTATAATGACAGTCCATCAATCCGCTTAATTCATCTTTATTTTTTACTAATTGGACTGTTATATATGTTTCGCTCGTTTTTTTATCCTCAACGCTTAACTCTTCTTCTTTTAATAAATCGAACTTATTTTTACATTCACAACTTGTGTTGAGTGACGATTTACCTTTGCTATTGAATTTAACGTGCACTGGATCTAATTTATTCATGTTCAATTCACTTTCGTACACGGAGCTACCGACCGTTTTCCCGTGAGACCTATTTTGTTTTTTACTTCTGTTTGTATTTACATGTTTTTGCGAAAATCCTTGGCCTGTTGAGCCCGACATTCTCTACCTATATGTCCTAATTTGTTGCACCTGTAGCACTTAATTGTACCGCTACTGCTGTGAGGGGTAGGGGTAGGGTGGGGGATGTTCGTGTTGTGTACGTATGCTCTGCCTGTGGGATTATGTTTATACCTACTTCTGCGTGCATACCTACCTGCTGTTCCTCTGTTTCTTATGTCATAAGTGTAATATGCTTCTGTATCTTCTAGCATATCCTCGTGAAATTTGTCTTGATTCTCACCCTCGGGTTTTTCTATCAGAAAAGTTTCTGTGTCATTGAAATTCTTCTTTGGTATTAGAATTTTTTTATCATGTGGCAAAGATCTTATTTTCTTCGTTGTAGCAGACAGTAAATTAGCTGTTGTCTTAAAAGGTCCTTCAACGACTCCTTTGATGATACTGGGGTTGATCTGTGGACCCAATATTGTTAAATACATTGATGTATTCATGAGATCTTTTGCGTGATTTTTTAATTTGCGTGTGAATGATTCATCACTTTCAGTTGCTGTCCTTACTGGAAATTGGGCGTTCATTGTGTCGTCATTTAAAATAAAATCCGTGACTTCTCCTATCTTTTCTAATGTACTTAAGATGTCACTGGCAGCTGTAGTCTCGTCCTTCAATTTATTTGTGTATAATTCATGACATACACTGTAGATATCCTTGCTGTCTTTCTGCACATATATGTCTTCTAGTACCGTGCATATTTCTTGGTATGTGCTATCCTTAAATGTTTTACCGTTAACAACGTTATTAACAGTAATTTGAAAATCTCCTAGTTTGCAATCAGCGCTCCTGAAAAGGATTTTCTTCTTTTCTGCGTCATCTTTATCCCCTAAGCTGGATATATGATTATTTAATAGGCTGAGGTGCTGACGAAACGTGTTCTTCTCCTCGAAAGCTGGATCCTCTGGCCTTCTTCTTCCCCTGAATATCGGCAATGAATCCGAATTTATGATCGTCGTACTCCGACTTTTAATTATCTCCTGGAGTTGAGCTTGTGTTAATTCGACCGACATTTTGGGGGTTTTTTTGGGTTTTTTTTGGGGGGATGTTTTGGGGGATGTTTTGGGTGATGTTTTGGGTGGTGACTTGGGGGGTGACTTGGGGGGTGATTTGGGTGTTTTGGGTTGTTTAGTTTTCTGTACTCTGGGTTTAGTTAGTCTTCCAGATCTAAGTTCTACAGCCTCAGCGTTAATCGCTTCGTCTTCTGAGGTTGGCATGTGTTTCCTATCCTAATGAAGTGTTATTGTGTACTTAATCAAGTGTAATGCACGTGTAATCACTTATTATGAAAAAAGAAGAAGAAAAAATAATAGACTATCCAATTAAAAAATTAATCCATCAACCATTAAAAAATAATCATTCAAATAATAAATAATAAATGAAATATAATTTAATATAGAGCAATGTTTGTTAATTAATAACGACACACAGCAAAGCTAAAAGAAGTGCATGCACTCATACATCTTATAATTATAATTGCTGCAGTAATGATTAATTACCTTCTGCTTATTCATCAACACAATTCTAGACTAAACAGGACAGCTTATTTCACCACTGACTAAGGCCTAACACAGTAGATCTTAATCCGATCGCTTCAGAAATGAGACTGAATGATAAGATGACATATAGTGATATGTTATACTCAACTCTCGGTTCCATGTACAGTGGGTCCCGCTTATCAGGTTTTGTCGTTGATTTTTGCTCTGATGTTAACTGTTATGATGTTAACTGATTGTTCACTGAGCGCTGTGCACTGTATTTTATGCACTGTATGTTAACTGAATGTTCACTGAATGTTAAAGCTTCACTGAATATTGAATGATCACTGAATGTTGAATGATCACTGAATGTTGAATGATCACTGAATGTTGAATGATCACTGAATGTTGAATGATCACTGAATGTTGAATGATCACTGAATGTTGAATGATCACTGAATGTTGCAGTTTGAATAAATACTTTTCAGATGTAGTATTTAAACAAATTAGACTCTCAATTTCTGGTTGATTTACGGCTTTTTTGCATGTTGTTTATAATCGAATGTTTTCCATCACCATTCGTCAACGTGCAACGCTTAACCCATTACTGTCGCTTCCTCCCTCCGTGTTTTTCCAGTTTCTTCCAGATTTTTCCAGAATTTTCCAGAATTTCCAGAATTTTTTTTTTTCAGACTGGTCAGTCTTGTTGATTGTCTTTGCTCATTCAGATTTCAAATTAGGCCATCTGTACTCTCCTTATCCTTCCGATAATTTTCGAGATGCCTTTTGCTTGACCTTGAGTTGAATTATCTTTATACTTTATCACAAAAACTGAACACCTTAATTGGATCGCACCTTCATATAGGGTCGCAAAACCCGGTCTTGCTGTATTCAAATTCTCTCCAATCAGATGGTTAACTTAGTTTTTGGTAAATTACAAAGCTTTCAATCTTTTACTTCAGTAATTGAATTTCCGCACATTAAATTCGAATTACTTAATCACGCACCATACGGCCACCAATGTGACGTAGTTAGTTTCTTCACTATAACGTCTCAGTGTATGGGCTCTTAAGTGATTAGGATCTAACTTTGTGGTATTTTCAGATTCCTTTCTCTTTATAAATCTCTTTCTACTAAATACTCATGGTACCATGCCCTAGAACCACCTTGCCACTATGGTTCCGACCTCAGGCCTCTGGTCCAAGCTTAACTGTATTTAAGGGTAATAATGGTAAAGTAATTAACACTTAAAGAGATTATATTCATTGGTCAAGCACATGTTATTACAAATAATATCTCCTCTAGAACGCTCGCAAGTTAAGGTCTCAAATAACTACGAACAGGAGAATAGGTGTGTAGCTCACGAGAGCAAATCGGTAACTGATTTGACTGTCACTTACTTACAATCATATAGGTTCGTGATGATAGTAATGCATACACAATTGCTGTGTTTGCTTTACTACACTTCGAAATTCTTATATACGATTTTCTGAATTCTTTTATAATTATTTATTATAATTATACTTCGCCTTTTATAGGACAACAACAGTTATTTTGTTATATAACGTGCTTTCTTCGAGTATTTGCAATCTTCGCGCATTTATGCAACTTTCACTTTCTGAAACATACGTTTCATTAGTTTTCAATGATTTTACTTATAGAATAATTATGCAAAATAAATTAGATTTAAATGTCGTTCTCAGTCAGATGATTATAAAAGTACTGAAATACATGGTATTTTTAGCCTGTCAAAATGTAAATAGTTTTCACTATCCCGACACATCTAAAATATTCTATGCAATTAATATATTCCCAGATTCAATTATATCTGTTAAAAGTTTATTACCTTTAAATGATACACATTGACTAAAATTGTCATATCATCTTACTTTTTACTAACTGCGCTATTTGAGGCTACTGGTCTTTGACACTACTTTTTACTTCACTATTTGAGACTATGATATAAATCTATCATTCCCCCAGGAATGTAGTGTCATAACTACACTTTATATTACTAGGAACCTTTGTGGCAGGTTGTAACTATTTGTGTCGTATTTTGGTAAAGCCATTCTTTATTACCTACTACCTTATCTAACAAAACCTTTCAATATACACTGTAAAGATTAATAATTAGTAAAGATTAATAAAGACAATATAAAATTCACAATACAAAAATATAAGTAGACATTATTATATTCCAGACACAAAATTCATTACAATATATTAACTTTAGGTTAAATAGTTAAATAGCATCACCTAATTTGCCTCTCGTTGTTTAGCTGCCTGTTTACCAGATGGTAGTGTAGATTATAAATCTCATGTAGGGTTGCCTCATAGCTTTCCTTTTTTCTGGAGTCATTCGATTCTTCTATTCTCCCGTTGTCCTGTTGCAGGTCAACAGCTGTACGCTGTTTCTTGTCCTCTTCTCAGCTTTGGATCTGCTGCGATTCGCTGTTTTCCTGTCGGTGTTAAAGTCCTCGTTTTTTTCTGCCTTTTCCATCGTAATCCCTTGGGTGATTACCGCCAGGTAAAAGTGAGTTTCTGTCGCGATGTCATTATTATACTATTATTCAGTATATGGAGTAGGGCTCCCAACTTTATTTGATGAAGAAGAAAATAACTCGTCACTCAGTTAAAGTAATTTCAGTCACTTACTCCGAAAGTGATGAGACGGTTTAATTTACTTTAATTCGTTTTTTATTTAAGAGTGAGTTTATCACGACAAAAGTAGCTTTGTCGCCGTACCAGTTTTTCTTGCCACTAGTACCCGAAGAGCTGATAGTACTTTGTCGCTGTTAGTACTTTGACTCTAGTGCCTAGCCACCTTCACTTAATTTGGCGTATCCGTGCTCAGCTCGAAGTTTGTGTTGCAGCTTGGATGATTGATTTTATTTATGCGCGCCGCTCGTTTCATACTCAGCTTAAATTTTCTCACCGGCCTTTAGAATATTAATGGTATTCTAGAACAGTTTTTATAGTTAACTGCTGTTAACTTGAAAAGTATCCTTTCACATGTCATGTGAATCTTTTCTGTTGCTTTTCCTTCCCTTTTTTATGAAGTGCTGCAGGACTTCAGTATGTGAGTTGAAAGGGTGTGTTCTCCCATATGTGTTGGAAGAGTGTGTTCTCCCATCGGCATTGTAGAGTTGCTCCCGTAATGTCCTTTTATCGGAAGGAGTGTGATTGGCTAGTTCACTCGCATTACATTCAATGCTTACCTAGTGATTAACACTGTATAACACTAGGGTTTCATAGTTCTGGTTTTGTACCCTCTTTATCACTGACACTGTCTTTCCAACTTTCCTTTTACTTCTCTAAAAATCTTTAAACCATTTATATTAAGTCAGTTCTTTTCGTTAATAGATTCTAACCTCTTTTTTCCTCCCTCTTTTCTTCAAGACCGTTTGAAGATGCCAATATTAAATTGCCCTTTTCCTATGGGATTGATAGTAAATTATCACCTATTTTCTAAGTAGATGAGGCTTGTTAATAAACTTATCCCATAGGGCAAAATAAGTCTCCGGGTTCGTTACAATTGTTGTATTATCTTAACTTGAAGAGACTTGGAGGTAATTGATTGAATTCTATTAAACTGACAAATGACTAAACGGTAAAAGTTTTTAGGAAGTAAATTAAACACAAGGAAGTTTTAAATGGGTGTACTTATATTAAAGTTCGAATAGTACAGAGTTCTAAGACTTACGCACAAGCCTTCAAATAACACAACACAAGTTTTAAATAAACTAGCGGTTGAGTAAACTTAAGGGTTTAAAATAAACAAGGGTCTGAGTCGCCAACTCACGAAACCCGTGGATGGACAAGTCCGACCGGACTTGGTCCGACCAACCAGTCTTCAAGAGACCATCGCGAACTATGAACACTTTAGTTAGGTGCCAATGGTATTTAAAGGATGAACTGGAGAGTCCAACCTTCCAGTGAGTGAATAAACTTCTGTTAAGGTACTGATAGTACTTTTCAAAGATGTTTTTCTACTCACTGCAGATAGAAATAACACACAATGCATTATTCAAATTTAACACGCTAGTGGTAATGGCTTTCTATACGATTAACATATAACCTGATTTACTAATAAACATCCAAATTTAAGCATACTATTTCAGAGTCCTGTTTAACCTAATACATGATCAGAAATGTTACAAGTTCCTCACTATTAATTAAGTATTTCAATTAGGATAATTGAAATACTTACTTAATTCCTTTTAAATTAATTAAGTATTAATTTCAATTCTATCTATAGAAAAAGAACTCAATATTCTAAGTTGTATAACTGATTTACAAAGTTCATGAAGTTATATAACTTAGTACAAATTATAAAGTTTTATTCTGAATTACAAGTTATAGCTCTGGGTTACAAGTTATAAAGTTATGTTCTGAAGTTACAAGTTATATTAGCGGCTTACATCAAAGCTATTCGTTTATAATTATATTCGAGCTCCTAGCGAGAATAACATGACCATAAATTTAAATAGCATTTCCTTCTAATGAACAGTGTACAAGATTAAAAAGATTATGTCTGATTAAATGATTATCAAATTATAGAAATTGAAAGATTAAGTAAAGATACAAGTTCAGCGTATTAACAATCCTTCTATTGTTAATATACTTTTTGTCAAGTAGCTCCCTCTTAAAATGGACATTAACGTAACGTTATAAAGTTCTAAATGTGTATTGTGTGATTCAGATTCCTATATTATTCTTCTAGCATCTATTATGCGAATGTTGAGTTGTAAATAAATGATAGCATATTTTGTTTGGGTTGAATAAAACAATGATTTGAAATTTATGTGTTTCAAACCGATAAATCTTAAGCCGGGATTCCACTGAGGCAACATGTAGCATGCGATTTGAGTTTCACTGTCTTTCAAAAGAATGTAGCTTCCGGCATTCAACAAAGAGACAGGAAGCATGCAGCAAGGCAACACAACACCTTCGTTCCTTGTAGCATACTGCATGCTCTGTTGCCTGTTACAATACCAATTCAACAAAAACGAAACCAAATTCAAACTTTGAGCGCCAATGCGATCAACTGAAAAATGGAATATAGGTTTCAGAAAAATACTCATGTGAAGATAGTGAAATATTATCTGATGAATAAGAGATCTTCATTTATACAATGCCTTTATATTTTTTTTTGATATTTAATGTTATAATTTTAATGTATTATTAATAATATAAAATATATGAATAATTAATTTTACATATTTTCATTATAAGAGTTTTCTCTATATAATTATATAAATGTGAAGATTTAGTTAAATTATTTACTTCATTAACCCGTACACGGTTGCTCGCAACCTGCCTGATTGCTGTCCCAAAATAAGGTCACCGTCCATGTACGGGTTAAGTTACAGTAAAACTCCTGAGTTATGAAGCACTTGAGTAATAAAGGACCTGAGTTATGGAATGCACCTGAGTTACGAAATATTTCTATGTTTAAATTATAGAAAACGGTATACCTCAGTAATTTCACCCTAGTTATCACTAGAAAACATAGTTTTTTTCAAAGATTTTAATCGTAGAAAACTATAAGTGTCCCTGAGTTATGAAGTGGCTCTGAGTTGTGAAGTAACTATTACTTGATAACTCAGGAGTTTCACTGTATTCAAATGATTAATTCTATGTTATTAATTATTAATTCTGAGACTATAATAATCTCTAACGTTATAATATTCGTAAATATTGTTTATTAAAAGATTTATTAAAAATTTCTTTTTGTTTCCGGCAACAAAAATCCTTCTCACGAGTGGTGGGAAGCCATTCAACGCTAAGCAACAAGATAAATCTTGCCACATGCGGCAGGCAACTTGGCAACGTGTAACCACGTGCAGCATGCAACGTAGCCGTAAGCTACACGTTGCCTTATGTTAAACTGGTTGAATTACATTTTACCCGTGTGGCAATGTAGCATTCTGTGTGTTGCCAAAATGTTGCCTAACTGGAATCCCGGCTTAACTTCAACTTGTAAACAAGGTTCCTAGAGGGTTCAATATATAATGCTAAACACATTCCAAATGCAGACCACCATAATGTTTCTTCCATGACGGTTAGTAAGAGAAAAAAAAATTGGAGTAAAAATCGTTACGTGTAAACACTGTCTCAATAATCCGATAACTTGTTACGATCTCTGTGTTCAATAAATCGCTTCAATATATCGTAGAGTGTAAACGGGGCTTTAGAATTGAAACTCAGTCAATCATTTAATCATTCTGCAACTCCCGTCCATCTAGTGATGCAGAAAACGGAAACACTTAAGTTTAAAGGGATTTTGATGACTGCATATTGAGCTTGCATTGCCTAAATATTTTTACAAGGGTACAATTAAGTCAAGAACACTCAAAGTCATCATTTTTGCAAAAAAACAGAGAATAGAATATTGGTTTTCAAGGCCTTGGTGAGCTGAAAAAAGCACACAAGTCTAAAGGCTGCCTAAATATTATTAAGGAAAGATTTTAATAATAAAAATAAATTTACAATGATAACTAATAATACATTATATGAAAGAAGAAAATAACTACGATTGTGACACGAATAAAGTTACAAATCAAATAAAAATGGTTAATGAAATATTTTCTAAGAGTCCTCAAGCTGCTGATATTCTTTCATTGTTTTTTTTACTGAATTTAGGACACACTATATTCTCCAAATTTCTCGTCATATTTAAACTCCATATAATAAACTCAGCATACATATGTTCCGCGCAATTTGTGGATTTGCACAATCTCGAGAATGAGCCGAGCGTTTTAAGGATCATAGAAAATGCGCGACAATCTCTAGACTCGAGAGTGAGCAAGGCAGGTAAAGGGTATGAAGGAGAACCAACCTTGATGGAGTAGATAATCAATTATTTATGCATTTAATTGGTCCATTTCATCAAAATATGATAGTTAAAACTTATATGTTGGTCACTGATTATGATATCAACCTACTACTCTGAAACACTAGTGATATCAACCTACTACTCTGAAACACTAGTGATATCAACCTACTACTCTGAAACACTAGTGATACCAACCTACTACTCTGAAACACTAGTGATATCAACCTACTACTCTGAAACACTAGTGATATCAACCTACTACTCTGAAACACTAGTGATATCAACCTACTACTCTGAAACACTAGTGATATCAACCTACTACTCATGAAACACTAGTGATATCAACCTACTACTCTGAAACACTAGTGATATCAACCTACTACTCATGAAACACTAGTGATATCAACCTACTACTCTGAAACACTAGTGATATCAACCTACTACTCATGAAACACTAGTGATATCAACCTACTACTCATGAAACACTAGTGATATCAACCTACTACTCTGAAACACTAGTGATATCAACCTACTACTCTGAAACACTAGTGATATCAACCTACTACTCATTAAACACTAGTGATATCAACCTACTACTCTGAAACACTTGTGATATCAACCTACTACTCTGAAACACTAGTGTTATCAACCTACTACTCTGAAACACTAGTGATATCAACCTACTACTCTGAAACACTAGTGATATCAACCTACTACTCTGAAACAATAGTGATATCAACCTACTACTCTGAAACACTAGTGATATCAACCTACTACTCTGAAACACTAGTGATATCAACCTACTACTCATGAAACACTAGTGATATCAACCTACTACTCTGAAACACTAGTGATATCAACCTACTACTCATGAAACATTAGTGATATCAACCTACTACTCATGAAACACTAGTGATATCAACCTACTACTCTGAAACACTAGTGATATCAACCTACTACTCATGAAACACTAGTGATATCAACCTACTACTCATGAAACACTAGTGATATCAACCTACTACTCTGAAACACTAGTGATATCAACCTACTACTCTGAAACACTATTGATATCAACCTACTACTCATTAAACACTAGTGATATCAACCTACTACTCTGAAACACTTGTGATATCAACCTACTACTCTGAAACAATAGTGATATCAACCTACTACTCTGAAACACTAGTGATATCAACCTACTACTCTGAAACACTAGTGATATCAACCTACTACTCATGAAACACTAGTGATATCAACCTACTACTCTGAAACACTAGTGATATCAACCTACTACTCATGAAACATTAGTGATTTCAACCTACTACTCATGAAACACTAGTGATATCAATTACATCTTTAGTTCAATTTAAATAGATGACTTTGCTGTAATTGTTTCGAGATTCAGTTTTCTATATAGTTATTGACAGGTATAAATTATTATTAATGATAACAGTTGAAATTCATGTTATTTTCGAATAGGATGAGCTCATTTGTCATTATTCGATGCTATAGCAATAAAAAAAAGAGAATAAATAATCCATAGGTTAAAGAAATTGAATGAATGTAGGGAAATGAAATATAACATTTAGTTAAACTATCGTTTTTCAAAAAAAGCAGAGTAAATTATTTACAGTAAATTAAATGTTCAATAATAATAAATCTATTTAGAAAAATAAACAAATTTCAGAAAAAAAATACATTCTTTCTTAATTATTAATAGTTTATGTAGTCATTTCCAGTCCATTAATTATTAACGAACTATTTACAAACATTATTTATATATTATGTAATCCTCAGCTTTAGATGAAACATCTCGCAAAATATTAAGAGCAGTGTTTGGATTTTCTTAATGAAAAATGAGCAAAGTTTATAGTTTCACTTGAGAACAAAGGCTTAGCCTGAAATTTTACGAGATTGGGGAATAACGACCTCTATAAACTGGTATGAGGAGAGGGATGTGAACAAATTGGAAGATTACTAGCACTTACATCTGCAAGCAATAGAATTTGAACAGTAAATTTAAAAATTGTAAAAAAAAATAGTAGATTTAATAACAATGACATAATATAATATGGTTTTTCTTCTCAGTGGTAGGAGAAAACTGTTGATATTTTTTTTTTTGAATAGGGTTAATTTTCATTTATTCTTTCATTCATTGAAAATTCAATTTTGTTTTGTTCAAAATATTATTTTCTGACTGCGAATAAGTTTCAATCTTATGTTCAATATATGGATTTTTCTACCAAGTTTTTCACTAAATTCCCCATGAATAAATCCTATGTTTTTTTTAATTATAGAATGAAGATAACCTTTTGCACAGTTGCCGAACACGACTCTTCAAAATGTTCAATCATTCCACATTATAAGCAGTGGACATTTGTATTCCGCCAATCATGTCTTAGGGGCCAAAGTTTGACACTTGAAACGCCGATCTATGGTCTAATTTTCTCATATAGCCAGTAACAACATTTACAATTTCAAGGAAAGTTAAAAAGAAATAAGAAGCTAGCTGTTAGACAATTTGCTAGTTTTAATAAGGAATAGTGAGAATAAATATACTCGACACAAATGTCTAGGTTCATAGTAAACCCAAACTTAAACAAATGATTAATAAAGAGATAATATCTATCTATATATGAGAACCGTATTGCCGACTCAAGACACTTATTAGCTTACATTTTGAGTCTTGAATGAAGCCATAGCCCATATGAGTGTGTTGCGTCACTATAAAGATATAGGAAGTAGCCAATTCTCATAAGAGAAAAATATCAAATTGAATAGACCAATAGCGTTGCAGATGAGACTGTGAAGCGTGACATCACTGGCGGGAAAATCTAATCCTATTTATTCTTCAATGAAAATGGACACGGGATGATACAGAATAAAGTTGAATTGAATTAGAATATAATATTCATTATATATTATTTATTATGAAGATTACATTTAAATTACGTTACGAAGATATAAAACTAGGTAGTAGCATGCGTGACCGTATCTACAATTAATAACATAATGTGTTGATAAGATGTTGCATCTACCCCAGATGGGGACTTCTCAATAGTCCGACAGTTCCATCTTTCTGTGTTATTTTTATTTTTTGAATAAAATAAAAAAAAATGATTAAATAGGTATACTCAATTAATAACTAATATAAATAATAAATTAATTATTAATTTCTTTCATTTCAAAAATTTATATTACTCTTTTATTTTACTTTATTTCTAATAGTAATTTATGATGCAATCCATCACTTTATTTCATCAACTAATGTAGTTTGTTGTATTCGCTAGTTTGTTGTACTACACACTTCATATATACATATATTTTATGTTAAATCAGTATTAAACTACAAAAGTATCGGACTAATGGGGCGTCGGACTAATGAATAGTAACCACCCCAGATAACATTAGGACATCGCTAGAAATGCCCTATTTTCGGCTATTTTGTCCCGGTCAGATTGAGAGGCATAGTTCTTTTTTCCACTCATTTTATTTGGTCAGAAACAAACATCCCCTAGACGTCCTCGTCGGACCAATATTGAATTGTCCCCTACAGGCAAGTTCCGTGTAGAACGATTGAAAAGAATTTTTTAGTAGTTAAAATAATTAAGAGCCACTGTCGTCTGAACACTGAAGGTGAATATAATTACCGTCAATACAACCTATGGTATTTGGGAAATTCCATCTATCAAGGAACTCCTTTGCTGTATCTTGAGGAGATTATCTTGTCGGCATGGGAAGGTGAATTGCGTGCAATTCCCAAACGTGTCTCCTTGACAATGCCAGATTCCGTCTAAAGAAGGACTTGGTTATGGGAATTGGCTTATTGGAAAGAATTACGCAACAGAAATATTTTTTTCACTACTAATTAACTTAAGTTCTTAATTTTCTTAACTATTATGCTATTTTTCCTTTTTGCAGCCATCGAGGTGAAGGACCGCTTGAAGTACTAAAAAGCGGGCCATTCACGATCAGTTTCACCTTAAGGAATTCCTTCAGGCTAGGTAAAACTGATTGTGAATGGAAGTATTCAGGGCTTGTCAATCCGACTGTCATTAGCCAGATGAAAATCAGGGGATGCTTGAATTTTGAGGCGGAGTTAAAGTGCTCTGAAAGGAAAACTGACCGTGAATGGTGAGCGATCAGGTCAGTTGTCAATTTTAGCCGTGTGCTGAATTAGATTTAGCACCGAAAGACTTTGATTTAGTAGTTCTGGATATCTATAGAGAAGAATACGCCGCAACAAGCTCTATTTCTATCAACCCTAATTAATTATCACAAATAGAAGAGGCTATTTCTATGACCTGAACGGGTGTAGGACATGAGTCTCCTCCTACCGTTCAAAGCAATCCTAATTTTTTCATATATATATAAAAAGAGGGGTTCGTGTACGACGGCTTAAGTGCGTTCCCCGCCTTGAACACCACGGTAGTGTATCCTGCCTGCAGCGACCTGCTTGCACTGATGGAAAGACTGATCCTAAGTGGACGTACTTGTTCAGCGCCTGAAGGAATTCCTTAAGGGCTGACTGACCGTGAATGGCCCGCTAAAGATCTTATTGGAAAACAAATAATTTTGCTGCCAAAAACGAAATCGGGTGCTCCATCCTTCGAAAAATCCTTTCATAAAATGACATCGCTAACCATAGACAACCAAAAAAATGAGGAATGATGAGCAAGCTCAAGAAGCCTCCGGAATACCCTCAAATGAAAACAGGTATCCAAGCCGGGAATCACCTAATTCAGCAAATGAAGGTTCGCAGTCAAAGCGAAAGAGGTATAAAAAACAACGTAAAGACGCCATTGAGCAAGAGAAGCTAACACTCTCCGAGAGAAAACTTTGCTATTTCAAAGCGGAAAATGGAAGAAACTAAGCACCTATTGGAAGTGTTTGCTACGGATTTGGCCAAAGATCTGAAACGAATTGAAGACGAAAAGACTTGTCTTATAAAATAATCTCGAATTGAAGCAAATAAGTTCGAATGAATTACTCAAACAAATGGACACTAGTTAATGTCGAGAGATCACCAAAGTGACCAAACATCCACAGACATTGCATAACTTATTTGCCACCAGTTTCTTATAACATCTTCTAAAAGGGACCTGCCATTAATTTCACGCCCCACTAGTCCGACAGTTACATCTTACTGTATTATTTCTCGTTTTATTTTTTGATTAAAATAAAAAATATAATTAAATAGGTATACTTAATTAATAACTAATCTAAAAAATAAAATTTATATTCCTCTTTCAATTTACTTTATTTCTAATATTAACTAGTATTATGCAATCCCTCATTTGAACACTTCATGATTGCTTAACGACCTATACTGGGGTACGGTCAAGAGCTCCCCTGGTCATAAGCCCACTAGGTCATAAGCCCAGCCCCCCCCCCCCCGGTCACGAACCCCCTTTCCCTGTTTTTTTAATCCTTATTTACCTAGTTAAATAAATGAAGAACTACTTAGATAGAAATAACTGAGAGTTGCTAATGTAGTTTGTTGTACTGCACACTTCATGATTGTTTAATGACCTGGCAGGGGGGTTCGGTTGGGCGGCACGCCCCCAGATATACTTATATTTTTTGTTTAATCAGTAATGAACTACAAAAGTGTCAATAAGGATTAAATAATATAGGTAAATAAGGATTAAAAAACAGGGAGCTTATGACCTACACCCGTCAGGGGAGCCTGATATACATATACTTTATGTTAAAGCAGTAATAGACTACAAGTCGGACTAATGAATATTAACCCTTTTAAGAACCCAGTGTGGACATTCACATGATGTCCTTTAATCGCATGAAGAAGACTCTCACGGGACGTCCTGAGGACGCATAGAGAACTATTTCCTGGACGTTCTATTTCCGCCAAACGGGGTTGCAACCCGACGTCTACTGGACGTAACTTTGGCCGAGATAAGACGTTTGCAAGATTTCTCGTTGTTATTAGAGACAAAATTCATTGAATTTTGTCTCTTTTTCACTTCTTAACGCACAGCAATATGAGATCATAACTGAATATAATAATTTAGTTCATCAGCAGATTATGAATGCACGGAAAGGAGAGGATGTGAATGTGGGACGCTCCTCATTTTAACAACTCTCTCTACCTCAAGCACTTCTCGAAACCCTACTTTTTGAAGATTTAATAGTTATTACATGACGAATACAGAATTTCTATGATAAAAAAAATTATGATTTGATTACTAACTTTGCTTTGACATCTCACTAAACCTATAATTTTATTACAGTAATAACAAGATGAACAGAGAGAATGTATGCTCAAATCATAATATATTCACAACAAAAAAATACTATTAACCCATTCTAAGTGGCACATGGAAATACTAGTACAACGTATAAGCGTGACCATCCTGTTAGCACCTTAGTGACGTATTGTGACATCACCCGTGACGCCACTCTGCGCATCAGTCAAGAGAGCTTACATATTTGCTTAATTTGATGATTAATGATATTCATAAGTGTTTTCTTTACTTGGATTGGAGTTGTAGAAGTAAATATTAGTTAACAGAAACGATTGCCTGACTGAAGGTGCAAAGCAATTGTTGCGATGAACTATATCTGTCCAATTAAAAAAGTAGGTAGGACTACAAAACTGCTTGCAAAGTGTTATTTTATATTATCCCACCAGAATATGTTTTAAAAATTAGTGAAAACATAGAGAATCTTTTTATTAAATCAACATTAATAATTATGAAAAAACATTCAATTTTTTCTAATTTTTTCTAATAACTAAAGGGATGATTTTTTAGTTTTGTAATATATATGCTTCTAGACAAAAGAAAAATATTTTGATAACTATATTTTTATTAAAATAACAGATCAGCATGCACCCCAAGATTTCCCTCCTGTGTAGATAAGGCACTCCAAGATTTCCCTCCTGTAGATAAGGCAGTCCAAGATTTTCCTCCTGTAGATAAGGCACCTCAAGATTTTCCTCATGTAGATAAGGCAGTCCAAGATTTTCCTCCTGTAGATAAGGCACCTCAAAATTTCCCTCCTAAAGGGATGATTTTTTAGTTTTGTAATATATATGCTTCGAGACAAAAGAAAAATATTTTGATAACTATATTTTTATTAAAATAACAGATCAGCATGCACCCCAAGATTTCCCTCTTGTGTAGATAAGGCACTCCAAGATTTCCCTCCTGTAGATAAGGCAGTCCAAGATTTTCCTCCTGTAGGTAAGGCACCTCAAGATTTTCCTCATGTAGATAAGGCAGTCCAAGATTTTCCTCCTGTAGATAAGGCACCTCAAAATTTCCCTCCTGTAGATAAGGCACCTCAAAGTGGACTGGGGTGCTTTATCTACAGGAGATCCAAAAATAGTACCATTGAGAAGTTTCGTGCAAATAATTTGAAGTTCTTTCAGAATTCAGACTAATTTGTAATGTAGCTCTAAAAAATAAGATGAAACTAACATCTCTTATACAAGAGTAGCCATATCAATATATCTTTCAGAATGTGACTAGTATTATGAAAACCATTTCATAAAAATCCTAACTTAAGTGTGGTGTCAGGCTGTGAGTGGTGTTGATGCTTACTATGATTCATTTTTGCAAAGATTAATCTGGAAAAGAAAACAATATTTATAAATTCAATAATTTATTCACTTACAGTAACATGAACTAGTCTAAGATATAAAATTAATATCAAAATATTAATTATGAAGATATGAAAATAACCATTATAATGAATTTATTATTTAGATATGAGAATTATACTTTGAGTAAATGATAAACTTAACATTAATCTATATATATATACAAATGATTCCTGGACTTCTTAACCTTCGTTCCTGAAATGCAATACTGGAAGGCAGCAGCAAATATATTTCACTAGATATGTTTAGGACCAAAGTTCTGAAAAAGAAAAACATAGTAAATTTTAGTATAAATAAATGAATATTTAATTGAGAAGAAGGATTAATACAAATTATTTTTGAATCATATAATAACAAAGTTTTAGGAACTAAAAAGGATAATGCATGTTGTAAGTCATGATGGGTTTTATATTTTTTAATATACAACTCACAGAGATAGTAGATGAGTCTGAGCATAGGTTATCAGGATTAGATGTAGCTAGTCCTTTACATTTTTTGCAGTACCTTTAACTTTATGATTTGTTACATAGTTTTCTGAAAAGAGAACTAAAACAGTTAATGGAGTACACAGTGAACTGAAGTTATACATTCAGTAAATTACCACCACAAAAAATTTCAAATGTTTTCTATTGACTTTATTATTTTCTGAGATGACTGATATACCTAACTAATATTTAAGCTTATGCCTTATGTACACTATTTTATAAGATCACAGTGAAATTCTCCAGTAAAATTTTTACAGTATATAGAGCAGAGCTACTAGGTATATCTTTATTTGATGACCTCAAATTGATAATCATAATAGCTAGTTGCTGAAGAGGAAGAAAAACAAGCTTTCAAATTTATATGATGAACATTCCATATGACTTATGAGTTTCATAAATCAATAATTTAATAGGTAAAATGAAATCATCATTATTCCGCAAATCTATTTTCTTCTGTAAGTAATTTCTTGTATGATTGTTGCATTCCTATATCTGAAATGTCTATTAAATTATATTTTTTTATTATAAGGTGGACAATGCCTCTTATAAATGTGAATCTCTAATTAGAATTAGTTTATAAGCTTGAGGACTTACTTAGTCTTGCATATATATTAGATAGTTACCTATATAATATGATTTATATAGGCTATGACATACACTCAGTTACTCTGTATTAATTAGGTAGGTTACCTACTCCTGATTCAAATAGAAAGTAAAGAATGATCAGTGATATCTCTGTTATTACATATATTTGATTATTAATGATAATAAAGTATTTACATAAATATTAGATAAGATTTATTCATTTATAAACCTTTTGGAGAGAAATTGTCCTTAAAATAAATCTTGGGAGACATATTAGTCATACACTCATACTTTGCAGCCTGGCAGAAGGCTAGTGGGAAAACTGGCAAGTGGAACCTGAATTTTACATTTGTTATTAAAATCTCTGAAAGTCTGATCATATTTAAAATGTTAATTATGTAGGTAAATACTAAATACCAAAGGTACAAAATATATCTGATTTGTTCTGCTTTTAATTTTAGAAGATGTTTCGAGTCTAGGTTTTAGCATTTGATAGTAGGTACTTAGGTATACGAAAGGTTCAGTCACTTCAATTTTAACAGTTACAGATACAAAAATTGAAAAAAAAATCTTCAGTCCTATCAATCATGCCTTTGGTAATATTTTCATTCCCTATTAAAACTATCGTCAGACCACTCTAAATTAGTTTAAATTGCAAAATGATGCGAGGACAACCAGCATTTTTATTGAATCGCCATCAAGCACTCTTGTATATATAGGATATTTAAATAGATTAATTATGATCAGATCAGTTTAAATAGCAATATTATAGTAATTAACTAATTACAAATCCATTGGTATACTTTATTTTATCAATACATAGCTATAAGTTGCTTAAAATATGCAAATTGTAAAAACTGACGCAGACTAAGTTCGCAGTTTGTTTTGATTTTTAGGACCTCTTTGAACAGCTGTTATTTTTGGGAATCTGGCCTGATCAGCTATAGACGGCCACTCCCCTAATCTTTATACTGTGGTTAGAACGAACTTGTATCCCGAATAGTTGAGGTTCTAAAAGCCATGAAAGGAAAAATGTACGAACTCACCCGGTTCTCCCCTAAAAGTTGAATATTGTTATATATCCCTAGTTTTAATCTTTGACCATCAGTCTCCGAGTCTCAAGCCAAATGCATAATAAGAAACATCAAATTTATCAGATGTATAGTCAGTCACTGTAGCTGTAGACTCGTAAGATTGTAGAAGATAAAAAAAGAGGTAATATTTAAATAAGTTAAATTTTGGATATAATATTATACGGAATTTTGTTTATGTTCATTACTTGTTTAGTTGAAATAAATTAATTGCTGCATCGTTTATTTAAGTGGTAATACGTATGAATGACATCGTTTGAATATTTCTGTGTCTTATTTGTCTATTGATAGTTATACGGTATATCGCTAGTTTTAATCATCTACCATCAATTTATAGTTCAACAGTTGACTAGTTTCTTCCTACTGTGTATATATAATATATATTATGTTACGTGTATGTATGGTTAATTAAATGTCACAATCACCAAATGTATAGTTGAATTTAATTTAACTTTGAATGGGTAAATCTTCTACGTCAAATTTTGTAATAAAACGATCATTTCAGGAATTTTGATTAGAGCAACACTCCTCTGAAGAATCGCAAATATCAAGATTTTTTGATTAGACTGCGCAACGTTGTAGAAAAATATGACTAATATAGTTCATTTATGAAGCTATATTAAAGCAATAACATACACTTTAAACTTTCAGGTTTGTACAGCCTATTTACAATTTTCAGATAATGTAACATTAGTTAGCTACAGTCTAAAAACTTTATATTTGTCTATTTAAACTGTTGCAATTAATTTGATACTACAAATATAAGCTTTTCTTTCTGATATTGTCTTTTTCCTCTTGTAGGTATTTTTGGGAAAAAAATGGATGAAAATATTTATTACATATTCTATTTTTGACTTGAGGTATTCCATCTTCGTTGGTGCTTTCGGGGGGATTTTTTCCTAGACCTGTCTGAGGCATCTCGCAGGCAGAAAGAATACTTGAGGTATTCTTTCTTCGTTGGTGCTTTCCGGAGGATTTTTTCCTAGACCTGTCTGAGGCATCTCGCAGGCGTCCACTGTTCGCCCATCCTTCGACTTTGTATGATGTGGTTTCGTGTAAGTTTATTAGTTGGTGGTTTAAGTGACTTTTGACTTCAAGTCATGATGCAAAGGTCCCCTTTGGTATGCATGTTCCTTAGAGTCATACAAAATATTTTATCCAAAGACACAAGTGAGATCCCCCTTTGTATTAAAAAAAACGCGTTTTTCAAAATGGTCGCCGACTCTACACCAGAGTGACCAGAACACATATCTTCGCTTCTAGGAAAGCTGTAATTACAAAATAATCAAATGATGCATTTTCGGGGTCAAGGAATAATAAGTGTTTTCAAAGCTCAATATACAAAACTTTTCTTCTTACCATGGCCATTGGTGATCAAATATGCTAAATTAATACAAAAGTTTAAGTGTCATAATGATGAATTTCCATATTTTACAGTTTTTAGAAATTTCTTTCTTGTTATCCATCATCTTATAGATATATTGCATGATTCATGCAATATATAAGACAATATATGCAGGCAATATACGTCAATGGTTTGGTCAAAGAAATTCAATGTTTTTGAACCATTACCGTGGAATGACTTTTCCCGCTCATTATATCGCCATTCTTTTGTTCAATTTTGAGCACCTCATTACCACGAGCTTTGGGAGTCGCTTAGAAATTCACCTCTGGTCATCAATGATTTCTGTGATAAACGTAGGATATATTGTGAATGGTTATTTATTTTAAAATATTTTAATCCCCAGGTGTGAATGCGCTGCGCGTTTTTAGGATCATTGAAAATGCGAAAATCTCGAGAGTGTAGAAGGCAGGTAAAGGGTATGAAGCAGGACTAACAATTATGGAGTAGATAATCAATTATTTATGCATTTAATTGGTCCATTTCATCAAAATATGATAGTTAACACACAGTGGACCGGTGGGTCATTTTAACCCGCAAATTATATTTGACTCTTTAACATTTCTAAGTTAGTGCACCAATATGTATGAAATTTACTGACTTTTCATGAATATTCGAGGTTAATAGTCATAGAGAAATTAAAAATTTGTTCCTAAATTATTTGACATGTTCACTACGTATCACGATGTGCCAAATATTGCTAGCTGCCTATCCAAATTTTTCAGTACCAAGCGGAACTTCCACGGTTTGAGATGGTGGGTAGCTTATTAGTACAAGTAGCCACATGTAGGTATGATTAAATAAGTGGGAAAAATATTGCCCACTACGTACACAACTCAAGAAGTCATTACTGACTGACGTGATGGGCCACTATTGTACCACGACTCTGCGGTACACTACTATACCACTACGTTTATATGCCATGATGGGATCTATGCTACAGGAAAACTTAACCGAAACAGAGAAGATATCAAGAAACCAGACTGCATTCTTGCATACTGCACTACGAAAAAAATCAAATGGTACTGGAAAGTTGCTTTTGAAATTATAACAAGAACAGCTATGGTAAACTCTTCCGTACTACAATAAGAATTTTGCAGATACGGCAGTTTTGATATGCAATTGTACTCTCTCTTGTTGGAATGACCGAAAACGTCATTCGAGCGGGTAAGGCTCTTGACCCTATTATATGTAGGTCACAGTCGTCAGACTTTGGATCATGTCCTGCTTGAAGGAGATGAGGGATTAAACGAAAAAGATGTAGTTATTATGAGATTATCTCCAAAAATGAAAAACATAATATTGCACGAAATAAAGCACGGAGAGTTATGGCTTACTGTGAACAAAGCCTTTCTTTCATATGCTGAAAAACACGATTGATGATTGAAATATTTCTGAAAAAATCTAAAAAAAATAAAAGCAATAGTTATTTTGTATTATTTTTCATGTTTGCCACTCAGTTTATTCTGTATTTAGTTTGTGGAAAGGAAATTTAAGGCTGTGAATTAGCTATGTTTAGAATTGAGACTGTCTTTATAAGAAATAAATATTACATCTTTTCAAAGGTTTTTCACTTCCTCAAAACTTCATTAACATTGTCAATTATGGATTTAATTAACCCATTCCAAGCGGCCTAACTATATATAGACGCTCCAAAAATTGGTCCCATTTAACGGAGCGTCTATATATAGTCGTTAATTTTTTTTGCTGTAACAGTCGAGCGGCAGGGTCAATATGTAGACCACAGAACATTGAATAAGAAGAAGCTCAGATCGAACGTGTACACATGGTGTACACTGTCGTAAAATTTCAACCTATCACGTCCATTGATCGCTGACGTCACTATAAACACTCTCTCGAAAACAGTTTGAGCGTGCATTCTACCTCAGCTCATTATCTTTGCTGGGAGTCATATCTTCCTACCAAATTATGTACACGATTATCTATATTCTATAGCCCAGCTACTAAGCAATAATAAACTAATCTTCTTTGCAACAAACACAAATTGATACCATTTCGGTTGTAATACGCATTCAAAATACGGACTCTGCAGAACTGGTGAAACGAAGCTTCTGATTGGCTGAATGGCTCTAGTTTAGGTGACGTCACTGTAAACGGCACTCAAGAGTAATATAATGGGATCTACACTTCTTCTTCTATTCAATGTTCTGTGATGTAGACGGTGTTCAAAAATATGACCAGTATTAACGTGTAAACACATAATTACCAGTTATTGTGCAATAATGCACCCTTAGCTCAGTACTTGAAGAAGTGTTAAAGAAGGGAGGAGGGATTGGAGTTAAGGACAAACTCTATGTCAGTTTTAAGGAAAGATGATGCATTTGAAATGGAAAGATGTAAATATGTTGACTGTTGAGTACATTGTCCATCCAACAATGAAATAATAACTCGAAAACACAGTAAAAATGAAATACAGGACAACTATTTTTGAATTGTTTTTATGATAATTTATTTCATAAATATGTTTATATATACAAATAAAAGTAACAAGTTCAATTTATGCAACTTAAAAATGCTCACTTTTATATCTTTATACAGAGTGACACAGAAAAAGAGGGATAAAAGTAAACGCTTAAAACTCCAAAAGTGAAGCACTTAGAAAGATGAAATATAAACCACAAGATAGAGAATAACAAATGCTCAAAATGGGCTCCTCGATGCTCTATACACAAATTTATACGAGTCTCAAAATTCGCTATCACTGCACCAAAGATATCTTGATTCATTGATGAAATATTTTTTCAGAAAGCATCCTTCAGGTTTTCAATTTTATCTGGATTTTCTCTGAAAACATTCTCCTTTACATAACCCTAAAGAAAAAAAAATCCAAAGAAGTCACACCGGGAGACCTGGCTGGCCAAGGGAAATCCATACGATGAGAGATGTTGTGGGTACCACAACAATTTGTTAGCCAATTTTGTTCTGGCAATTAGGTCTGAGTTGTTGCTTCGTTTTGTTGAAACCAACGCTCAGGGTGAATGTCCCCTGTTTAAATAATGTTTCACATTTCAATTTATATATCAGATGTTACTGTGCGTGCATTTCCGTCAGAATCTTGAAAAAAATAAGGGTCAAAATCTCTGCTAGAACTAATAATGTAGTCAAGTTAGGGTTAAACCCGGTCATAATTTGAAAAAAAACAAGTTTGGTACCATTAGAAGCGCAATTTCAAGTACTCCAACCATGTGAAAATCCACCGAAATCCTGTATGAGCAAAAAAAAATATTTGAATGTGAATGAAGGCACTTAAAATGTCTCTGGATGATTTTACCAGAAATTTAAAACTACTTGAAAATATCTAATTAGCCGTTACTTGTCACTTAATTTTTTATATATTATCTTGGTATTAAATTTGTTTTCTCATTTTGAAATATAAAAAAATACATTTGTCATGTGGTGCGTAAATTAGAAAAAAAGGGTATTTAATTCTTTTAAATTTCTTCTATTACGACATTATCATGTTATACATTATGGTCCTTTTCTAAGGGTCTACAAAATAAAATAGCGAAACAATATTGTTAAGTTTCTTTTCCATTAAAAAGAAAAATTAAACGCCATAAAAAACGCAGTCCTGTTAGCTGATCCGGCCGCAACCGCGGAATCATTGAGGCATGGAAGTACTTGTAGAAGGAAGCGGTGTAACGACTAACCAACTAGGTATAAACGTGACCATCGTGTAAGTACCTTGTTGTTCCGCTGTGTCGTGTGGTGACGTCACAGCACACATATGACGTCTCCCTAGCGACAGACTGACAGTTCAGTTCAGGGAGCATTCGCACACGGCTCAGTGACATTTCATAAACGAGGAAGAGTTCACGCATCTAGCACGCGCTCCACCAAACGCTTACTTAAGTCATTAAGTCAGCAAAATGATCAGATACCTAAAGTATTTAGAAGAATAATGTGTAAGTTAACATCAGCTGTTGTGCTAACGAGAACCGTTACTCAACTTACTCTGCTAGCTCTGAGATCGACGCATACGCGTGCACTCGCCCTCGTGTCTAAAACAACACTGAGAAGATAACACGATTGTCATGGCTTCGAACGGTTATGTTAGCCGCCTGCATTGAGGTGTATCTCTACAAATGTGTCAACACATGTGCACTTCCAAATCAAACTCTTTCCATTCATGTAAGAGATCACAGTAATACCGTCTGGGCATTAACTATCCCCCTGTCAAGTCAACAAGGCTCCAGCACTGAAGGGAATCCTTCTCTCTGCAAAGCCCGTTTTACAACGACAGAACTTTACCTACAGGACAGGTCATGTAATCCTATGACATCCATCCCACTACCAAAGCGGCAAGAATTAGGTTTACAAACTCTGACACCCACTGAGAGCAATGACTACCCTCAGGACCTCTGTATGAAGCTGTGTACCTAATGACGGTATGGGAATTGCATTCAACCACACTCCAGTTTCCTTTAAAAAGGCGGATAACATTCGTGCTCTTGCCACCTGAGAAGCTCTAGCCAACAGACTCGCCATTAATGAATGAGCCCGTGGATTCATGGACTGGTACCGGGAAATCAGCCTGTACACCCTGCCTCCATGTCCCAACTGCATACGTAAACTCTCCGATATCAATCAACTACATTATTTCTAGAAAGAAAAATTCAACCAAATCACTCACAGAATACATTGAAGACACAAACGCAGGTAAAACATGTCTCAGCTATCCTACAACCCAGTCCACCAATGTCAACCAGAAGAGTTACCTCTACAACCTCAGAATCATCTGACATATCTACATTTGTCACACTGGCAAAGGCTGATCTAAGAGATTCGTCAAAACAGCTAAGTTCGACTACGTGATTGTAAGCTGGAGAAGCATGCAGAAATTTTGCAGCTTTGGAATGGAGAAAACGTTTCTCAACAAAAAGAAGGCTTAATGGTTATCCACCACCCTCAACTGAGAGACCATTAGGTACAAATCTCTTTTTCTCCTTAAACTCTCCGCAGGAATTCAAAAGTCACTTAAAAGGCGCTCCCAACAAAGAGCAATTGTTATTTTTCAGACATAGCCGGTCCAAAAATGTCACCCTCCGATCTCAACACTTCGTCATCAAAAACAATAGCTGAAGGCGAAGAGTAAGCTTGCCTTAGGAGTCTACATAGGTCTGGCACATGGTTAAGAATAATTACTGTAGGTAGGGTGTCTCGTCTCAGAAAGTTGAAGGCGTTTTTTCACATCCACCTTTAATAACACCCTTCTATGATTACAGTTACTCAAGTACCGTCTATCAGAATTTACGGCAGCTTCACAATCACCCTTCGTAGACAACCCAAGCTGAGCCGGTCTTAATTTGCTACCAAAAGTGTGATAAGGGGCACGTACCAACTTTGGTAGCCAAACTCCGCAAGGTGTTTCCAACTGCTATGGGTCTGATGCCACAATCCTTCTTGACTTAAGTGCACCATGTGGCTCCGTAAAAAGTTGACACAGCAAATTCAGGAACTTTTTCTCTCAAAATCGGATTCACAAAATCTGTCAGAGTGGTTAAAAGACATTCTCTGGCCTCGTAGAAGAATTGTACAATAACGTCATCAAATGACTTGGCCTGAGGCCAACAGGTCCTCCGGCAGAACAATTACGGAAAGAATTTACAGCCTTCTTAACCTCCTCATCCAAAACAATTGGTACTATTAGAGAATTATCTGGAGGTTCTGGCATCATCAAATCTTGCGGGGCAGGCGGTTGTTTAGACGTCAAATCTCTGACAGTCTCTTCGATTCGTTGGACCAGTCCCTTCGAAGATGACAGCTCAAGAACTGTTCCACTTACGTCACAATCTGGCAAACTTAGCTGCCAGTCTTTTCTTTTGTAATTTTCTTGTCACCTTTATTTTGTAATTTATCATTGTCTGAAGCGTGTCGATTAGGACAATAGGTTCAGGCAGCTTAGGTAGGTAGTCAGTCTCTAAAAATTGGGCCACCTGCCAATTGATTTTAGTAGCAAGAGAAGCCTATGCAAACTTCTCTACAGCCATATGAGCACTGCAACCTCGGTAGAAGAAGCCCATAAGCCTTGTCCATAATAACTGGGTCTTCTGCGTTAGAGCCTCCTGCAATAACCATTGGAGAGCTTCCACCACAGCTAGTACAGCTCCTTTGGGAATCGTATTTAGGACTCTCATCCTGCTACGAACGCCACGTCAATTGTACCCCACCCTCGACACGTCACACAAGCCCATCTCACAATAACAGATGCCTGTGCCTTGGTCAGATTAAAAAAACGACTTGTGGAACCATCCAGAATACAGTGCACATTTAACTCGTTTCTTACGGTTATTGCATGTGCCACAGACAACAACCTCACTCTCAATCATGAAAATAAGAATACATCAGCGGTCTGACTGGCCAAACAGAACAAAAGCCCCCAGCATTCACCAGAGTGCCCGCGATGAGCATTCATAGTTCACCATCCTCCTGCTCATTTTATATTTCGGTCTTTTTAAAACCATTTTCTATTTCGGCTTCTTTGCAATCACTGGTAAGGTTTCCTTGGCTTTCGTTCCAACAGTAACAGGAAATCCTTCCTTCCTTCTGTTCTTAGCATAAATAAGCAGTTATCCGTCTCCTAGTATTACTACCTCATTCTAATATTCCCAGAAATGAAACACACCTACACGAATTAATTAAACAAATTACTGCTCAAAAGTAACAAAAAAAGACATTTTTTAGCCTGGAGTATACTTTTTAAACCCTTATCAAATTTTGTTATTTTCTATTATTAAATATAATTCAATATTAATATAATAACGAAAAGAAGTCAAGATTAATTACAAAAAGATCAGGAGTTAAGGCAAGTTAGGAATTTTGTTGAACTTTCAAATTTTTAGTAAAATCATCCTAAGACATTTTAAGTGCCCCTCATTCAAATTCAAATAATTTTTTTTGTTCAAACAGGATTTCGGTGGATTTTCACATGGTTGGAGTACTTGAAATTGCGCTTCTAATGGTACCAAACTTGTCTTTTTTCAAATTATGTCCGGGTTGTACCCTAACTTGACTACATTTCTTCTCACCAAATGAGAAGAAATTCTTCAACCTCTCAAGTGTCGAATGGTCTGCGTCATAGATCACGATTTTCTTTTTAATTTAGCAGACAGAGTTTGATTAAAGAAGTGTATTATTTGATAATATTACCATGTGTGTTTCAAGAGGAAACCTTTTTTTAAATAGTGAACTATTGAAAAGATCAGATCATTAAAAAATCTTCGATATGAATCTCCATATTTTTCTCTGTGAGTCTAGAAGAATGTCGAAAAACGTAATAGAACTATTACAATTCTGCCAAGAAGGTTGGTACCTAGCGTGCAGCAGCATTGCTCTTAGTAGTTTGTAGGAGTTTTCTGGAGTAACTTTTTCTTGCGATAGGTAAAAATTGTAAAATCTTCCATCATTTTGAGACTTATTTCATCAATCAAAATTGCGAATTGAAGAGGAGAATGAAAGGAAGATAATTGAGTGCGATCTACTTAGTTTTATTTGTCATCTCACAATTATTGTTAATTGTTTTGATCTAATTCAAAAAAAATCATTTTCTCAAAATTCTAAAAACTTAGAGATTCAAATATTACAGACTGGAGGATTAATTTGGCTGGCTTGCATTATCAATGTTTTGAGTTTTTTAATTTTAGATTTTCATAAAGTTAAAAATTTCCTCAAAAATTATTATATGAAAAATATCAACAATTTAAAAAATACATATAAAAAAGATGTCTTGGGATAACTTTATACATACAACTGCAAAGTTTCAGATAAATTAGACCGTAAATGAAAAAGATACTTAAAGATTGCTTTAAGGCACCCTTCAAATTTTATATCTACACGTTAATGGTATTACACTTGTAATCTATCGTTCGAAATATATTTATAATTAATATATTAAATACTAAAAAGCAAGTAAATTGTTGCACAAAATTGTTAAACAAAATGGCTCTTGGATGAAGCGCAAAACTCAATTTATAAATGGAAAACTAGTAAAAATACTTTAAAAAGTATTTATTCATTCTACCTACCGCAGAAAAATAACCAATTCCTTTAATCTATAAAGTAAAAGTTAATGATTTTTTCATTCATCGATATCGTAATAGAACAATATAAATTAACCTTTTAAATTCCAAAAGTCATTTTAGTTTTAAGCCTATAGATTTGGGATAGCTATTAAATTTTGAGGGACTACTTCGACCTCATCATTCTGGACAGATATTCCCTAACTCATCCTCTTACACTAATCACCAACTTGTGCTCTTCTCCTTAAGTAAAGTTTCCTAAGTCATCTTAGGGAGTTGTTCGCAAGAGAGTCATTGCAGCTCAATCTCTGAACTCTCAGAGGTTGAATTGAGTTCAGAGATCCGGGCTATTTTAATGTAATATTGTTATTTAGTATTGCAAACACGATGTAGCTATCTATTTCAAACACAAATTAAATGTATTGAGAATAATAGATTTTGATACTCATTCCAGTATTTTTACAAATTCTAATTAAGTTTTATCATCCGCTAAATTTTTTGATCAGAATTGTCGGAAGCAATTTCGACAGAAATCTTCCTGATAGCGTTTGAGTCTGGTCGGTTTTTTATCGACAGGGAAAATTCGAACACGATTTTTTTCAGATATAAGTAGAACGCTCTACTATATTCTGACAGGAAGCTGCGTTATTTCCCGATTGTATAAAGTTAGCGGTATATAATATGTTAAATACGAATACAGGTAGGTCCCACTTTCATTGCAGCCCGCTTTTGTAGAGGCTGTAATAATAATTGCGAAGGATGTCTCGATGTTATTACGATTCGTATATATAGAAAATGAGACAATTTTTTGAGGTGATTATTCCACGGTAACTATAATCGATATTACTATTCAGATGAGGTTATTAGAAACAATTGGCTGAGAAATTAATTTTCATGAATGAAGAAATTTTAACAGTGACTATAATAATACGTATTGGATACATAGTACTCTACCAATTACATTCGGAGATTCATCACATTCAACACGTTTCATTATTTCTCATCTTCTGTTCGATAGATACGTTTCTTTTCTTTGAACAATTATTTTGGTCTTTATGTGTTTTTTGCCTCTCTGAAGTCATGATGAATAGCTGCAAATAAGAATATCAAAACTCACATTATAGTTAATTTAAATTTCTAATGAACATGTCTCATTTTAGAGTATGTTCCGTGTTATTGCACGGTTCTATATTTTCGGACTCGTAAAATCTATATATTATAATCAATATTTAACTTCTATTTTAATTTATATCCATGATACCTTCAGGTTTCAGGTACTATGCTATCAATTAGAATAAAAGTTAAATAAAATAGAGTACAAATCACTAATTTGGAACTGTGCTAGGAAAATTCGTCCACTGAAAATTCGTGCGTTTTCTTAAATTTGGGATAGAAAGAAAGACATTATTGAGTGTTAACAATACAGTAGTGGACAAAATATAAGGGTAGGCAAAAACAAGTTATCTAAATCTTTAATTTCATAAAAAGTAAAAAACACACATTATTGAAATTTTGAACATATTTTCAAATAGAGCTCATATGTATACTTATGAAATTTCAAAGCATTTGGACAAATATTCTAGGAATAGTTCTATATTTCACTTCAAACACTCAATTTTGCTACGGTCAAAAATTAAGGGTAGCCATCATAAACTTTGAAATGTTCGTGGATATTGGCAATTAACTTAATAATTTGAGAATAATTCTTTGCTATATCACTTCAATACTACAGACCCTAGTGCGACGCGAGACTTTATCTTGAAGTGTCCACCTCCACACTATTCTCCACAATGACCACTTCCACACTACGGTTTGGTATGCTAAATATGGCGAAAAGTGAAGTGCGTACTTCAATATTTTGAGGTGTCCTGGAGACTATCCTACAAGACCGCACTTTGCTCTATTTTCAGTTTAATTTGATGTGCTGACTTTTTTGCCATGGATCTGTTTGGTTTTCATTAAAAATACCATCGGGAAATAGCATCAGGAACGACCACTCATGAATAAGCGTGTATTTCGCTTTACTGAAAACCATATCCTCTCTGTCCCGCGTGGGACAGAGGGGGACATCCCAGGCTAGCGAGGGACGGGGGAATACAGACGTCTTAAATCTGACTCACATCCCACGCGGGATGTCTCTCTCTGTCCCACGCGGGATGTCCCTCTCTGTCCCACGCGGGATATCCCTCTCTGTCCCACGCAGGATATCCCTCTCTGTCCCACGCAGGATATCCCTCTGTCCCACGCGGGATATCCCTCTCTGTCCCACGCGGTATGTCCCTCTCTGTCACACGTGGGATGTTCCTCTCTGTCCCACGTGGGATGTCCCTCTCTGTCCCACGCGGGATGTCCCTCGTTTGTTTTACGCGGGAAAAAGTTATACCAAAAAGTTATAACTATCTCAAGCTTTATTTACGTATCATAACTAGGTAGGTATTCATAAACAGATGTAGGTATCTAGGTAGCCATTGATGAATAATACTAGGTAAGTAGGTACGGATTGATGAACACTACCTAGTAGGTATACTAGGTAGGTAGGTATTGATTAACACTGGTAGGTATCTAGGTAGGTATTGGCAAACAGTTATAGGTAACTAGGTAAGCATTGATAAACACTAGAAGATAACTAGGTACGTATTGACAAGCAGTTGTAGGTAACTAGGTAGGTATTGAGGAACACTAGTAGGTAACTAGGTAGGTATTGATGAGCACTAGTAGGTAACTAGGTAGGATTGATCAACATTTAGTAGGTAACTAGGTTGGAATTGATAAACACTAGTAGATACTGACAACCAGTTGTAGGTAACTAGGTATTATTTATGAGCACAAGTAGGTAACTAGGTATTATTTAAGAGCACTAGCAGGTAACTAGGTAGGTATTGATGAACACTAGTAGGTAACTAGGTAGGTATTGATGAATACTAGTATGTAACTAGGACCTAGATTGGTATTTATAAACCAGTTGTAGGCAACCAGGTAGGCATTGATAAACACAAGAAGGTAACTAATTAGGTATTGATAAGCAGTTGTAGGCAACTAGGTAGGCATTGGTAAACACCAGTAGGTATTGACAAACAGAAATGTAATTAACTAAGTAGGTACTGATAAATACTACGTAATAGGTAGCTAGGAAAGTAGTGATAACCACCAGTAGGTACTAGATTGGTGGTAGTTCTCACTTGTAGGTTACTAGGTAGTTATTAATAAACACTAGTAGGTAACTAGATAGGTATAACGTAGTGATACCACCAGTAGGTAACTATAGGTAAGATTGATTAACAGTTATAGGTAATTAGGTAGTTAATAACATTAATTAACATTATCAATAAAAATATTAATAAATAACTTTATACACATTCTTATCATTTACATTAAAAAATAAAAGATACCTAAATGTAGAATATTAAATTATATATTTAAAATAACTTTAAGAAGCACGCAAGTTATCAAGTTGCATAAAGATCATTCCAATACTACTTCTAACATGTCCAGGATGGCTGAGTGGTAGCGTCACAGACTTCAATAGTACATCACTCTACACACAGAAAATTTTTTCTTTCTCCCAAAGAAAAAAGTCACTTTATATATGCATTAATTAATTATTTTCTTTCTGATAAAGAAATGTTCTAGTTTTGGGACAAATATAATTTTTATTCACATATAAGATTTCTTTTCTTTGAGTCAAATAAAAAATACGATTTAAATTTTAGAATTTTCTTTGTAACAAATAAAATTAGTCATTTATTTCAAATTTAGGAGTGGTTTAGGAGAAATATTTTATTTCTTCTCCATAAAGAAAACTTTTCATTGAATAGAATAAATGTTTTCTTTGCAATAAATGCATCTTTCTTTAGTATAAATGCATCAAAGATTTAATATAAAGTAATATTTATTTAAACCAATGAATTAGTATCTTTATTTATAATATAAATATTCTTTACATATAATAGAGCTTTCTTTCACTCTAATATAATGTATATTTATCAAAAAGTAATAATTTCTTTTATACTAACAAACTGGTTCTTCTTTCTAAAGACTTACATGCTTTACAATAAATATTTCTTTCTTTGAAGATAGTTTTGTAGATAGATTGGGGGAGAAATAACATAAATGAAGTTTTATATGCAATATATTGAAATAATATAGCAATGAAATTACACTCAGCAGCATAAGATCTTCTTCCCATTCAGAAGATGTATGTCTCCACACATTCACCCTATTCTTGATCTCCTACAGGTATAGGTGAAGCATACCTCAAGAATATATGAACTTGATATTCATCATCTGTAGAAAAAAAATCACTTTAAATTAACTGTTTCATATATCATATACAATAATAGATCCTAATGTATTGAATAAGTTGGCTTAGGTATAGGTAGCTATAACACACCTGAACAGTTGATCAGAAATTTTTGTGTCCTCTTAGAAACTTTTATCCTTTTCAAGACTTTAGAATAAAGTTCAGTGCACTTTCTCCCACTTGTGTGAATATGGTCAGTCTTTTTCTGTAGATATAATGCAGTGAAGTTCCACCTGAAAATAAAAATTAAAGGTTTAAACAAAGTTAACTTCATTTCATATAATTTAAAGACATTTACTGCATCAAACATTAAATTTCAGGACTCAGGCAACTTAATTAATTTAAAAGAAATTGAAAACAAATGAATTATTTCACTATTTGTTAAAGAGGTTTTTAAAATATCCCATATTCTGCAGAGGACTAAGAGGAAATATAAGTTATATAACTATCTCAATTGTGACAATTTCCCCAACTAATAGAGTATGGGAATCCTAGCCAAGTAATTGCCAATAATTTGGTTAGGATAAATAAATCTGGAGGGCTACTCTGCATCAGCATCAGTGTGATATTTAACTATTATCATTGATTTTTGATTTTGGGAGCTGATGATTCCAATATTAATCATACAAACACAAAAAAGTAATCTCTGCTATTGCGAACACTTTACCAGTTTCAACAGATTGGCTTAGAAATTCCTAAGAATTAGGTATCTTCAAATTTTCAAATATAAATTAGATCTTATCAAATCATTAATAGCTAGCTATTAGGTAGAAGTTTAGGAGCAATAGGTAATCTAATTTATATTGATTCAATAGTAAATAGTTTTTTTTTTCCTTTCTACATATATCCACCCATTTTTAATTCAAAATTTTATTTTTTATAGGTAACTTGGGAGCTAAAATAATGAAATTTCAGATTTTTTAAATTATCACTTAATTTAGAAATATATCACCCTGCTCTGAATAATGTGACCATATGACTTTTGGTGATTTAAATTTGTGATAGTTACCTACTCTCAGATGAAAATTCAAAAATTATCACTGATTATCTCTCTGAAATTATGAGTATATAAAAATTCCTTCAGCTAAATTAATGGTAACATAGGATTCAATTAAAGATATTCTTCAATGGTTCTAAAATATCCCTAAGATATTGTTTAGGTTCACCTCAGAAACTCTTTGAAAAATGTTCCATATTTTGCAGACTGACACTTTGAAACACTGGAGCCACAATCTTAACTGAACTCTAGTTAGCCTAAGTTAGGTAGTTAACAAACTTTAAGTCATTACATACAATATATTGAATAATTGATAGTACTACTAGTTAAGGTAAACATTACAATAAGAACAAATAGCGATTAGGTATAGGTAGCTTAGGTTAGGTAAATAAACAATAAGAGTAGGTAGGGCTGGGATATAAAACTACCTACCTAACTTATTTCAGGCGCAGTGAGATAGATTTTCAGTTAAGTTGTAACTTACGTTAGCCTAGTTCATTACTAAAGGGTAATGAAAGGAAGAAGTCACCTATGAAATAGCATTTAAATTTCTCAAGTAAATAGGTAGCAGGACACTGTGAACCTATGAATACCTAGTTACCAGTATTAACATTTATAATTAAAGGAAAAAATGCTGACCAAGTTCTAAAAACTATGCTTTGCCAACTAATTATTCAGTATAATTATATAAATTAATGAAAATATCTAATTTATATACGAAAGGATTCATAACTGAGCAACTAACTGAGAACCTACCTTGATCACTTCAAAGAACTTAATGATATGACGCTCACTTCAGAAAAGCCCGCGAAAATTTCAAAGCAACATTTCGATTTGAGACAATAACAGAACAGATTTGTAACAAAGAAATATTCGACTCATCAGTGAAAAAGCTTTAAGAGAAATAAATAAAAGGTTAATAGGAATGAAATATGCATCAAAATGCATCCAAAGAAAGCTACTTTCTTTAATCTAAAGCTCTAGTAACACTTTCAACCAAAGAAAATAAATTAAAGAAGATAGTTTTTCTTTAAAATATGCTTAGATTTCTCTGTGTGTAGAGTCC